>JAPKLW010003556.1:7278-39517 GCA_026898455.1 Plectranthus barbatus
TCAAGCTGGAAAATGCCGAACTCAAGCTGGAAAATAACGAAATCAAGCTGAGGATATATTCCCTAATATTTTATTGGATTATTATTACTTTCTAAATGTTTCCCTCAATTTTTAATAATAAAAAAACAATTCTGTTAGGGTTTACACATAAACCGAAAAAATTGATTGGTGGACTAAGACATATATGACAGACAAAGTACAATTTGGCTATTTTGTATAGTTTTTCATAAGGGTGGCTATTTTGTGCATGTAATTATAAAATTTGGCTAGTTAAAATTATTTCCTCATAATAATACCTATAAATATTTTACAGAATATTCAATTTGAGGGAGGGGATCGGTGCCTTCCGTCGAATTTTGTGCCATAAATTGAACTAGTTTTCTACCCGCGCGTTGCGCGGTCTATATGTATATATATATAATGTTATTTAATATAAAGTATAATAACATTTAAGTTATTTATTGAATAATACTATGTGTATGTATAAATAATATTTAATATCCTAAGCATAGGTATAACTTATGAAGTAATTAAGTATAACAAAAATTTAGCTTTCACTTTTCTTGGGTATCTGGTCGCCAATCATATTCAGCTGCATATTCTTTGGTAACTTCCACAAACATGACGTCATAAATATGATGAGTTAATTGTTGCATTAACTACATTACCTCTACTTCCTCTTGGAATGATTGGTAAAATATGTCTAAAATCACCGCCAAACACAATTATCTTTCGTCCAAATGGTAGATTCTTGTTTTGTGGATTTTGAAATCACATTATATCCATCATCGCCTTGTCAAATGCTTCAAACAATATTTGTGCTTCATAGCTGGTTTGTCCCATACGATAAGCTTCCAACGTATCAATAACTCAGTCAATTGACTCCCTTGCTCAATATGACATATTGAGTCTTCATTTATATTAATAGGAATTGCAAAACGCGAGTGAGCTATCCTACCACCAGGAGTAGCAAAGATGTTATTTACTTGATGCAACATTCAATTCAATTTCACCTTTGAACCTCAATCCAGCGGATAATGTTTTCCAAATAAATGTTTTTCATGTTCTACCATATCTTTACACAAATAATAGTCCACCATTTTCTGAACAACATTTATCAATAATTGTATGAATATACAATTCGTTGTTCATCATTGTAGTCACTTAAGTTTGAGTCATGATCTTTGGTGAGTTTTGCTCGATCATAGTTGAACTCTTCTATTATCAAATCATTACCGCCATTTAACATGAATTCATTGAAATTGCTTGGCATTCCACCAAAATCATTCAGGAGTAACCCAGTTTTCTCAATATCTTATCCAATTCGGCAAGGACATATTATTTTATGTTATCATCATTAAGATATAAACCTTTAAGAAAATAATAATTATTATTAACTATTTCAGTATATTATTTCACAAAAATGTAAATTATTGCTTATGTTTTATTCAAATAATTTTTACAACTCAAAAGAATTTCTTATGGATAAATATATTGATTTCAATTAATAAACCAATTAAATAAATTTATTAAATACTAACGTACATTTATTAAAAAATATTTAAAAATATGTGTACTTTATCTTAGATAAATAAGTGGCATACATTGATTGTTTGAAATGATACGTCTATTGTACAATATATCATCAGACATATATTTCCAAGATGCTTTCCAAATATGATTAAGTCTGCTCATTTATTACAATTTATATACTCCCTATCATCTTTCAATGCCCCCAATGCATAACATGCGTCACAATATGTGTTGTTTAAAACTACGTTGATATGTCTCATATCAACATGATATGTGGCCCTGCACACAATATTAATCAACATCATCAAATAATGGTTATCATCAAAACCAAAAGCTACATAAAATACCCTTCTGATTGATATTAATTTCTTTCTTTTTGTCCACACTCGTGCATCCTTAGCTCAAACAAACTTTGTAGGGAATTCGCAATATGTTTATTCATTTGCTTTAGGATATAATTTATTTGCCTCAAACTACGTGAGAACACATGCTTTGTGCAACTGTATCTCGTTTAACAATTTAGGTAATCTCATCCTGGTCAGAGAATACCACATGTTGCTCATTTTCGAGATAGAAACTAAGTCGCTTTACATGTGGATCTCTGAAGTTTATATCAAATGAATATATCCTCCAAGAGGCTTCACAAGGCGAAATGTACCTACAATCGTAGTACATATCCACCTCATTTCCTTTATTCCGATCAACTATACTTTGCAAGAATCTAGTAGTGACTCTGTTATGGCCTTTGTTGATATATTTGAATAGATACTTGATGGCTCTAGATTGGTTACACTATTCGACATTGACGTGACCACAATACTTAACCAATAAGTATTTGTTGTGAGATACAGCATATCTATTATCCAAATATATATTATTTTTTTAATTGTCCCGCCGTTATCCATCCCTTCTTCGATAAAAAGGATATCTAAAAACATCAATTGTGGTGGCTTCTGCATATATCTTTGGGAAGTATTTGGTGCACTTTCCCTTCGACATACACGGTGAATATCTTCTAGCGGGACCACAAGGTCCATGCATCATAAAATTAGAAACCACCATGTGATGTTCTCGATCCTCATTTATATCTAGTATTTCATTTAAAATGCTCTTATCAATATGTTCAGTCGAAGGATATTTGTCCTCTTTAGCCAAAAAAAGTAATGTAAGCGCTTGTGGTAATCCTCTCTTTTGAAATTCAATAGTGTATGCCACAGTAAATAAAGCTTGAAATAATATTTTTCCGAAAAAATCTAAATTTTAAACAATATAATATATTTTCTATAATGAATAACTTAAATGCATATTTATCTAAATTGAATAATTAAAATCTGCAATATCTTTTCCAGAAAATTTGTTGTACCACACATTTCATCTTAAATACTCAAGTGTTAATATCTGATCTATGTTCTACATTCAAGTCACGTGCATCTAGAAAACATACTAATTCTGGTAAAAAATTTGTCTAGCTAATATAATCCTTATCTTGAATATAGTTTTTTAATTTATCTAAATGACATCTTGATTTAAGAGAACAACATAGATTTCATGAATCAATTATATAAAACTTTTATTCAAATGCTATATTATAATTTAGTAAACATATCAATTCATGGTATTCTAACAGAATTTATAAAAAATTATAGTAATAAAATTAGTCTCAATAATATAAATAGACATTACAAAAAATGATTAATAAGATTATTTTTCCCGCAATTCTAAGTTTTTTCACATTCATTTAAAAATATTAATTTCGTTATTTTATTTACTTTGATTTTAATGTTTTAGATTACGTTTTTATAGTATGTAGACACTATGAAATGAGTGGTACTTTCTAAATAAGATGAGGATATAAAGAAATGTAGAAGAAAGATGAATCTTATCTGCATATTTTAAATTAGTTGGTAATTATTAATTTATTCATTAACAATATTATATGTAAAGTATACAAATTGTAATGTGTATATGACAGACTATATTTATAAACTAATTTATTATTTCAACAATGTGGAAATAAATGGTTCAAATTGAAACTACTCAAACTCTAATAATATTGTTTAATATGGGTAAAATGATATATTTACTTAAGAGGGCCACTTAAGTTCCACGAATAAATTTTCAAGAAAATTTTCTAAATATTCTTACATAATGTGGATACATCTTGGTATTTCTTTATTTATATATTTGATATATATTCTTGAAATTAATATTTTATTTTATACATTTTTAATTTATTCCAATTTTATGAGGATAATTGTTTAACATTCACTTTCAGTTATGTATTCTATTTTTTGGAAAATCAATCAATTTTTTAAACTTTTGTTTTTATGTATGTTATTTTTTTTAAATATATAAATAACAATTAATGTTATAAGTCCACTAATGTCAATTTTATATAGATTTTAGTAAATTCTTTGATTTCAGTAAAAAAAAAGAAAAAAGAAAAAGTCAATATTAGGCTCACATAAAGCCATAAAAGGTTATGTAATAATGAAATACATTAAATAATCAAATTGTTAGTTAACTTAACTTAAATGAAATGAAATATTAAATAAATAAAAGACATCAACAAAATAAAAGAATAAACTCAAACTCATGCATACATAAATATATGAACACACACAATTTTGCTTAAATATAAAGGCAAACAAAATTTTATATGGGTAGAGTGTAGACATTCCACTTAATACATAAAAAATCATAATATATACAATTGTTTATTCCAGTATACAATTGTTTGTACCACTATACAATTATACGCCCTATGCTTTTTTCCTTTCGTTGCTAATGTACCTACTGCGGCTGGAAGCTCCGTTTCTGTCGATAAAAGGTGAAGACGAAGTATAGATACCTTCTCTATCCATTGTTGCTACTCCTAATGTGGCTCGAAGCTCCATATGATCATACAATAGTGGAGACGAAGTATAGACGTAGCTTTGCTATATGATTAATTTGCCCGTTCTTACAAAAAAAATATATAAACTTCCATTTATTTTTTCCATATTTTGTATATGATTATTTTAAGGAAATGGTTTAGGCAAGAAAAATAAGTTTTGAGGAACCTTTATTTTAATATATATTATAATCATACAATAACCCCTCATTTCACCAATTTCCATATTTATTAAGTAATTTTTACATTAATTTATTTCCTTATCTACCCCAATTATTATTTGATGTTTTATTTGAGAAAAAAACTTTGAATTTTAATTTTAAATAGATATAAATACGATCTCCTTTGAAACATATATAAAAATATAATTTTAACATGCCATATAATATATATCCAACTAAATAATTTGTAATAATTAATTACAAATTATAGTAATTACATACTTACCAAATTTGGTTTTAATTACTTAATATATCATTAGAATATGGAAGTGGTTTTTGGGGGAAAAATATTCTGTGTGAGGATCTTACTTTTAGATATAAATAGATTAATAGGAATTAAATAATTTATTAAAAATAAAAACATTTTCTTACAACTTCTAAATCACATTAATTAAACATATATATAAAATTAAATTACTTTTATATTCATGTTGATTTAATTGTAATATTAATGGGGCAAGATTATTATAAATAATAGAAGTAATTTAATTCTAATATTAATTCTCGTAAAAATAGAAAATCGTATATTTCATTTATCTCTCATATTTTAATTGAATTATTTTATTCATTTTAGCTTTTACTTAAAGCAAAAATTAATATTAGAATTAAATTACTTTCAATATTATATTATTTCAATTCCAATATTAATGAAAAAATATTTAAAAAATTAGAAGTAATTTAATTATCTGATTTAAAAATTATTTATTAATATTAATTTTAAAAATAGTGATAAACTGCTTTGACTTTTTTAATTAATATTTTATGATGACATTGAGTAATATTTGTCTATGTAGGACATTCGGTATCGGAATTTTGGTCGGTGGGAAGATTTTCAAAGTTTAGGCCTTAAATTATTATACTTAAAAGTTGTGGATAGATTTGAGAACTCAATGAAAGTTTGATATAAATTATGATATTTTCCCTATTTTATTGATCAGTGTGAAAAAATTACTTATTTAGGATAGTGGACAAAAATTGTGGGACATAAGAAAACGGAAATATGGACAATCTACCCGGGACGGAGGGAGAACATTACTATATCGTTGCATTTTTTTTACCATATTTTGAATAATTTTTCTGCGATATTATTTGAGTGGAGATAAATAAGCTTAATAAAATCATGTTTATAAATGAGAAAGATTCTAAAAAAGAAATAAATCAAGAGGACTACGAATTAAAAATTTATAATTTTAGAACTTAAAATATATTTACAACACTAATTAATTAAATTTGATTAAACTCATACTCATAAATAAAAAAATGTAATAAAAGAAACAAAATGAGGTAGT
Organism: Plectranthus barbatus; assembly: GCA_026898455.1. Lineage (NCBI taxonomy): Eukaryota > Viridiplantae > Streptophyta > Magnoliopsida > Lamiales > Lamiaceae > Plectranthus > Plectranthus barbatus. Next base: position 13,215 of record JAPKLW010003556.1, read on the forward strand.
AACACATATGAGCTTATTTTCTCTTAATGCCCTTTTAATAAAATAAAAGGCTACATAAAAGAAATATGCCAAAACTATGTTCAATAAAAAATGACTATTATTAAGGCACTAAAATTTGTATTTTATAGTAATAATTAATACAATTTTGATTTTAATCTTAGAAATCGAAATATTAAGATTAACAACTATAAAATCATATTTTAACAATAAATTCTTAAGCAAATGTGATTAAAATCTGTATTTTGAAAGAGAACTATATAAACTTCTATCCATTTTGGATTCATCTCTTAATACATGAACTTATTCTCCCAATATGAATAAATAAGATTGTTAAGTGGATTGAAACAAATAAAATAAAACACAAATTAATATTTAAGAACTAAAACTGTATATGTTGAGTATCTCTTCTAATTAACAATAATTTATGAATACATGAAAAATAAATAGTTAAATAAATATTCTAAAACACAAAAACAACAATAAGATACTTTTGTTTCGAATATGTTGTGTTAGGAATAGTAAGACAAAAGAATTTCTTTGGTTGAGGAGATATCGTGCCCACTTTATCATCTGGTTCTTGTCTGCAAGAAATTTCGAACAACAAAATATTAAAAGTCAATAGTTATACATCAAAGAATTTAATAAATAAACTATAGTAATATAATATGTTGATGAACCAAAACTTCACAATTGAAATGCATATCATATACTCAAACATATATAAACACCCAACATGGATCTAAGAAAACACAAAATGAGTTATGAGATATCCAACAAAAAACATAGAGTATTTATACAATTTTTGGACCCTAAATAATGATGAGCAATGAATTAGAATCAATGCCCTATAATTACACTAATTTTTTGGGCATAAATTGGGGCATTTATGATATTGATGTATATAATTTAATTAAATATTTATTTTCTTTATTAATCTATTAATTGAGTTATATAGTTATAATATTGTATTCAGATATTATTTATGGATTATATTTCATAAAATATAAATATTTATACATATTAATTAATTTTTGATACCATATAATATGCATGTCATTTGTTGAGGGAAAAAAATTATGTCAATTCACACGGAAATATTGAAACACTTACCAAAAATTAATCATCAATCAACTACTTTCTAGAATGTCTTAATCTAAACTTAGTTTTCTAAAAAAATTATGATAATATATATAAATGCATGAGAAAAATATTGATTAGAACATTTTTGTCATTTATTTTAATAAATAATCAACTTAAAATCGGATACAGCCATATATTATTTTATATTTCTGAATGCATGATTTTATGAGAAAAAAATTATTTAGGTTGGCAAAGAAAAAATAATTGAATTATACTATATAAATATAGACAAATTATTTATTACATAATAAATAATGAATACGAATTTATGTTATATTTATTTGTAGGAATGAACATAATAGTAATAATAAATATTTGGAAAGTTAAAATTCAACAAACTCAAAAATAATTAAATTATCTAAAAAAAACAACATTTATAACATATATTTTAAGTTATTTAATTAAAAAATCGTATTATATTATCTAAATTATTTAAATATATATTATTTAATTATTAAATGTTAAGAGAATAAAATTTCATTATAAAAATTATATATACATTTATATGATGACTATTACAAATTATATTAATTACATACATACCATATTTGTTATTACTTACCTAATATATGGTAAAACTATTTTTGGTAAATATTTTTGGGGGGAAAAATTTTGTGTGGGGGTTTTGCTTTTAGGTATATATAGATGAAAGTTTGGAAATCAAGAAAAGTAGAAAGATGACGCCAGTGCTTACGCGTAAACTATAAACAGCATGACCTCCATTAACTATTTTCAACTTCATCAAATAAAACTTCTCTTCTAATCATGTTAACCAAACAACTTGTTCAATAAAAAATAATCTCATGGACGACCAACCATTTCTTGGAAACGAGGAGATCTAGAAATCGAGTTTTGTTTTCTTTCTTTCTTATTCCCCAAGACTAATAATACAAGACGTTATCAAATACGTCGTTAATTATTTTCTACATAGTCGGTCTATAAAGACGACTGGAATGGAAAGAGTTTGGACTCTGTCTGTCACCACTCACTAATCTTTACTTAGATTTCTCTCTCCTCGACTTCTTCTGTAATGGCAGAGCTGCATGTAGTCCTTTTTCCGGCGATGGCTCACGGCCACATGATTCCGTTTCTTGATATGGCCAAGTTGTTCAATTCAAGAGGAGTCAAAACCACCATCATCACCACTCCTGCCTTCGCCCATCCCATCACCCAAGCCCAACAATCCGGCCACGATATCTCCCTCGTCCTCACCGACTTCCCTCCGCATGGATCTTCCCTGCCCCAACACATCACCAGTTTTGATCAAGCCACCTCCCCCGATCTGCTCACCCAACTTGTTGGTGCTATGGAGTTGCTTCAGGACCCCGTCGATGCAATCCTTCAAGATTTGCACCCCAGCTGTCTCATCTCCGACATGTCCTGGCCGTGGACGGCTGATTCCGCCGCCAAACTCGGTTTCCCGAGGTTGGTTTTCTACGGGACCAGCTACTTCTCGCGCTGCGCCATGACGCATATGGAGCTCCACAAGCCTTACAACAATGTCTCCTCTGATTCCGAGCCCTTCCTCTTGCCTGGTTTGCCTCATGAACTCTATTTCGAAAGATCAAAGGTGTCTCCTTTTTTCTTACATGATTTTGGTGATACTGGCATCTCCAAGCTGTTCGAGCAAATGAAAGAATCCATGGAGAAAACTTATGGGGAAGTAATGAACAGCTTCTACGATCTCGAACCGGACTACGCTGACAACTTCAACAATGTTCTTGGGATAAAGTCATGGCATCTAGGCCCTCTTCTGCTATGCAACAGTGAAGCTGAAAGAAAATCACAGAGGGGAAAAGAATCATCCATCGATGAACACGAATGCTTGGCGTGGCTCGACTCCAAGAGGCCCAACACGGTCGTTTATGTATGTTTTGGAAGCATGGCAACCTTCAGTGAATCGCAGTTGCATGAAATGGCAGCTGGGCTGGAGGCATCCCATCAAGATTTCATTTGGGTGGTGAGGAAAGGGAAAGACAAGAATAAAGAAGTAAATGAAGATTGGTTGCCTGAGGGATTCGAGGAGAGAGTGAAAGGGAAAGGTTTGATCATAAAGGGATGGGCGCCGCAGGTGATGATTCTTGATCATCCAGCAATAGGGGCTTTTGTGACGCACTGTGGATGGAACTCGACTCTCGAAGGGATATGCGCCGGCGTGCCTATGGTGACTTGGCCGGTAGCTGCAGAGCAGTTTTACAATGAGAAGTTGGTGACGGAGGTGTTGAGGACTGGGGTTTCTGTTGGGAATAAGAGGTGGATGAGAGCAGAGAGCGAAGGCGTGGGGCGGGACGCGGTGGCGAAGGCGGTGGAGCAGGTGATGGCCGGGGAGATGAGAAGCAGAGCAGGATATTACAAGGAAATGGCGAAGAAAGCAGTAGAAGAAGGGGGATCATCATACAATAGTTTGAATGATTTGATAGAGGAATTGAAGGCCTATGTGAATTAGAATTTTAACAACCATTGCTATTTGTTCCACAAATTTTATTTTATTTTTTCTTCTGTATCTTGCCATTTTATTTGTGATATTGTGAAGAAAACGATAATTTTACATCATTAAACAAATAAGAAACAGAGCTCAGCTCACAGGGGTAGGGATCCTACAATTCTCCAATGTTGCTGTTAGTGTGATCAATTTAAGATATTAGGTCCATTTCTGTTTATAATTGATTCTATTTTTAACAGTTAGAAAATCTCTAGTTATCCACACTTGTCTACATGAGTGAAAGAATGTGTTAATGTCACGCGTCTTGTTATTAGGTAAAGAAAATTTGACACAATCTATATATACTATTAAAAGCAGGACCCTTAGGATTATTTTCTCCCCTAAGAAAACTTTCCGAAATTAAGTTTCTAAATTTTATGGAAACAATAATCTAATAAGGGATCAAATTTAGGAATTAAAAAAAAATTATTGCATGAACGAGAAATTATTGTATTTCAGAGAATTAATGAAAAACGGATGCAACATCTATGGAAAAATTATGGTAATTTAAAGAATATCTACAATATATGTTAAGTAATGAAGAAATTAAATTGACTAATACTAATGTATATACAAATCATTCCATGGTTATGGTAAAATAAATTCCAATAATTTAGAAACATAATGTGTTTTCCTATAAAAAAGAATCACGTGTATATGCATTTAATTTAAAAAATTAGAGTACATGGTGAATGAAAATGCTCAATTATTATGATTATAAATAAGTCATAATAGTCAGAGTTTTTTTTTTTTTTTTAAATTATTCGGTCAAATGTTTTCAAATTTGTTCATTCATACTTACACTTATATCATATTTAACACACTTAACACCTCTTTCTAAAATTAGACATAAAGAATATGCTATAATTTAACTATTATTTTAATGCTGATTTAATATTGCTAGACGTTTTTTTATATAAATATTCACTACACAAAAAAGTTAAATATCTAAATAATTAATATCACAAGAATTATAAATGTTGAGGTTCAAATTTCCTTGGAGCTCTTGGAACTTTGTCAAATAATAACAAGCAATAATAATGATGAGATGAACGAATCAAAACAAAACAATAATTAAACGTAAAAAACAAGACGACAATCTGGAATTTATTGTTAAATCGGTAGTAAAATTGACAGTGTTACAACGTAGTTTTTGTAATGGGAAGATTCAATACAAAAAATGGGTTCCCCACCCCTATTTATAGACAGGACAGGGGAGGGGGCGTGTAACCAAGCGTCGACGACCTGCGGCTCGTCGCAATTCTCGGAACAACCCCGAGTTTTTCGGGGTCGGTTAGGGTTCATAATAGTCGCGCGTCGTCGGGCTACTAGGGTTTCTCTCTTTGAAGCGCCTCGGTACCAACATTTTCAAGAGCTCGGTACCGAGGAAAGGAGCGCCTCGGTAGAGACCTCTTAACTTGGACGCTTTTCGCTCTTTTGTCGCTCCTGGTGGGCTTGCGGCTTGGGCGAAGTCATCACATGGGCCGACGTACCTATCGGGCCTAGGCCCCGTGGGCCTGGCCCCAACAATAGCACCTTTTGGTTTCAGGGCCTATCCGGGATAGGTGCTGGAATCAAAACTTCCAGTCGAGGCGCGTTACAGAGTGCGGAGTTTTCGAGGCATCCAAGAGACTATCCCCGGGCCCGGAAGATGCCTCCAGATAGAGCAGCTCCGATAGAGAGTAGCCGGGACACTATCCCAGGCCGATACGAAGATTCCTTGGGAATGCAAGCGTATGGCTGTATTGGGTGGCATCGGATGCCACCCTGTGGGCCAATGCGTGAGTCCAGAGTTCACGCGGGTCAAAATCATTCCGGAGAACGTTCTCTTGCATGGATTGGTACTCTCATGCGTGCACTCTGTTTAGGCTCCGTGGAGCGCTGGCAGGGAGAGTTATAGTGGATCGTGAGACACTTGTGGGTTTCCAGGGGAAGCCCCACATTCTCGTTGGTGGTGTCGTCGTGTCGATAGCATTAAAGGTCTCCCCACTAGGTGAGTTTCACCGCTTTGGGCTTTTCTGGTTGGGTCGAACTTCAAAGGTGATAGGGTTCAATGACAAACCTCGAGAGTTGGCGGTTTTTGATTTTGCCGCTCATTCGATGGCATGGCCGTAATTAGGCCGAACCTTTTGGGCAATTTCGGAGACCCGAACATTTTTCTTGTTTAAATATGCAAGCGATTTTTCATTTCACCATTTTCGCAATTCCGAGCTTTCAACTGCTTCTCCTTCTTCCCTTTCTCATTTTCCGATTGCCGCCACTCCGACGACCACCACTCCGGCGACCGCTGTTCCGACGATTGCTGCAGCCCCAATGACTGTTCTTTGGATTTAGCTCCACGCCACGTTCTCAATATCGGTAAGGTCGCCCTTACTCATTTACTTTTTTGTTCGTCCTTTACCTTTTAATGTTATCAATCTTCTTTTTCTTTTTTGTTCGTCCTTTACTCGTTTTTGGCGTTAGCGTGCGTTCACGGGTTCGCCTGAGACTTGTTTGTCGTTGTTGTCGATTTGTGGGACTTGATTAGCTAGGGCTCATTCCTTGTAGGTTAGAATTATTTTGACTGCGTGGCTTGGGGTTAGCGTCGATTGTAGGCATTGGCCGGCTCGCCCTCGCTTGTTACTTTATTCCTGATTCGATTATTTTGGCGTGTTTTATTTTCTGATCGTATTTTGCTTGGGTTTCATGGCATCTCTTGTCCGGCTTAGGCCTTGTTAACTCCTTTGGTGGTTGTGATTGTTTGACTGGGATTTCTGATAGGTCCTTGCTTGAATCGTGCATGCGTTCATCGTTCGCATTCTGCTATCTTTTGCATTTTTGTGCTTTTTCAGCTGTGTGTTATCGCTTGTGATTGGCCCTGAGTTGAACCTGTTGCTATGCTTTAGCCCGTGATGCTTATTCTTGTGTAATATATCTTGTTGGATTTTTCTTGCGTGGGTCTGCCGCGTGTAGTTCGTAGTCGTGTCGTCGCTATTTCAGGGTAATCGTTCACGTAGATAGGTTGGTTGGAGTAGCTTGTTAAATTCTTTTGAGTAGTCAGTGTGTATTTTGATTCGCGAGGTCTTTTCCCTCTCGTTTGATTGCGTGCGTATTTTCTTCCTTTTCTTTCATTTTGCGGGGGACCTCTGTTTTTCTTTACCAATCCCGGTTTCTATGTTCTTCGTGTTTTAGCTACAAAAATGGTTTCGGTTGACGTTGCTGTGGAGCCCTCCTCCTCTTCGGGTTTGACCGAAGCCGGGGTCAGAAATTCTCCTTAGCAGGAAGCCATCTCCTCGGGTTCTAAGGGAGGAAGGTTCAAGCGCGAGCTGCCTGTCATGGACCTCGACCCCGAGGAGATATCAGATCACGAGGAGTCCGAAAATGATGTTGATGAGGACAATGAGGACTTTTTTGTGCCGATGGTTAGAGATTTGTCCTTCATCAAGAAGGACTAGATCAACCCGAACGACCCGGTTCGGCAGGCGGTGTCCCTCGCCACTGAGGAGAGTGTGAAGAGGAGCTCGGAGGGCATTGCGTGCCACAAGATAAAATACACGCTTCCCACGCTCGAGGAGAGATGCTGCAACCCACCCCATATAGATGAGGTGGCGTTCTTTCTACCGGTAGTAAAGTATGGGGTTGCTTTTCCGCCACATGCTTTTTTCCGGGCTGTACTCATGTCCTATGGATTGGCCCACTTCCAGCTTGCACCGATCAGCTGGTGCCATATGCTGGGGACGCTCCTCGTGTTCTATGATGCAGGGCTCGGTTACTCGACCCTTCGGGAGTGGCACTATTTGTATCGTCTTGCTCGGTATAAAGTCGAGTACTATTTTTTGTCAAAGAGGAATTCCCTAGCAGAGCCGATGATTACAAAGTGCGTGCAAAATACTCCTCGGTGGAAGAACCAGTGGATAAGGGCTTCAATGAGTCACACCGACCCAGAGTTCTTGTTCGAGGGTGGTGTACCCATAAGTGCGAAATTCGGCCCAAGTTTGGTGCTCGGTGTATTTGACTCTTCGGTTACTAACCATGTTCCTCGTATGTTTTGCAGGGTATAAGCAAATGATCCTCACCACCGAGGAGAACCATCGCATCGAGGTTGCTTATTCAAGGAAGAACCGCAAATTCACCTCGGTTAGGGTAAGAGGAGTGTAGGCGCGGAGTTTTGGACGAACGCGAAAGGAAAGAAAGAACCGCTTCCTGAGGATATGGCCGGTCTGTCCCCCCCTGATTTGCTAGCAGCCTTGAACGCGCAGAAGCGCCTGAGAGAAGAAAATAACGGCGACGGCCAGATTCCATGGTAAAATAACTACTTCTTGCCTTAATTTTTTTTAAGATGAAAGTAAGATTCATTTATAATGTAATGAAAGAGAACAGTATCATAGATCCTTTGTTTAAACAAAAGGAGATTACTGATGTTAGATACAAGAGAATTAAGAGGTAGAAGGCTCCCATATTATATTCGACCTTGATTGATCTCAAGTGCGAAGCAAAATGATTGGACCCAATAAATGGAAGCTTCTACAAATCTTTTACTATTTAAAAAGATAATTGTCGCTTGGGGTTTGGAACAAACAACTCTGCCATACATTTCAAAGATTACTTTCTTCAACTTGCATGAAGGCACATGCATGCATGCATGCGTGATTCTCCAATGTTGGTGTTAGTGTGATCCACTTAAAATATTAGATTCATTTATATTTATAATTGATTTTATTTTTAACAGCTAGAAATTTTCTAATACCAGCAATTGGGGCTTTTGTAACTTATTATAAGGTGGTGATTAATGTCACGTCTTTTGTTATTAGGTAAAGAAAATTTGACACAATTTTAAATGAAAGTGGTTGCTCATTAGAAAGTAAACTAAAGTAATTATGAATTCAATTAATGCTCGAATGAATGTGCGGATTAATTAATCAAAGTAGGAAATTGAAGAAAAAAAAGCATAATAATGACTTCACTTTATTCAGCTCCGTAAAGCTAAATTGTTGATGTTCGTTTCGTACGGATATGGGATCCCGAGAATATTGATCCGGATAATACAAGAAATAGAAACATACAATACACAATGTAAGAATAAGATAACGTAAAAGGACGTGAGAGTTTGCTTATGAAATACGATAGAGTACACGATCGAACTGTTAGCCTGCAACAACGTGCTCGACAAAACCAATTGTTACAGTTTCTTCAAAGAACTAGATGGTGGCAGCTTAGATGCCAAAAATCGGCTTACAAAGGACTATTTATAGGGGTTCGAATGTAGATTCACGTAGGGTCCGTTGAATAGCGAGCTCCTGTTTTATCGGGGTAGTTAGGGCGCTCGTCTCCAGCCACTTCCGAGATTCTTGCGAGCTTATCCCTTCGTTGCCTGGTGGCTTTCTTGATCGTTAAGTAGCCCTCTCTTGACCGTCGAATGTTCCTTTTTAGCTCTCTTTCCGGGGGAAGTCTCTCCTTTTATCGAACTGCCTTCTTGCCTGGTCGAACTCCTCCCTACTTGCAGACTGCCCTCTGTTGGGCCGGCTTGCTACTCGGCCTGCAAGAGTGCTGATGGGCCTCGCTTTGGGCCTCTTTAATGGGTTAATTTTTATTATAGTGGAGGGTATTTTTAATTGGCAAAATAAAATATTAGAGTATAATTCAGTGACTATTTTTCATAGTTGATCAATACATTATGGGATTTTTTATAATTTTTCCTATATTTTAAGTTTGATAAAACATTTAAGTGTATTTAAAACAAAAACAAAAAATATAATAATTAGAATTAGAATAAGCAGCGATTTTTAACTTACACGTTTTCAAATTTGTGTACCTAAATTTTTTGTTTTTTAACAAATAATAAAAAATTAATTTAAATGAAATTAGTTTTATATACTTCTATGAATAACTAAATAGGTGGATTGCTCATTGTTCGTTTGAATGTAAATATATAAAATTATTAATATTTTTATTAAATAATATTTTATTGTGATGTTTAATAAATATAATTTTAAAGTAATTTTATTCCCAAACAACCACTCAATTTTCTGTTTTATTTATAAATTTAATTATAACTATAATTATAACCATGATTACTGAATTTATATAAAGAAAAAAAATTATAAAATACACATTTTGGCTGATACACATAGCAAAAATCTCCACTTTTATAAACACATAAAAAAAGCCTATAAATATAATTTTTTTGTCAAATTCAGGATTTCCTTTTTTTAAAAAAGAGTTATTTTTAATATTTTATATGATTCAAATAATTTTTGAAATATGGACCCGATTCCAACCGGTTCCGACCCGATTCCGATTCGGTTCGAGTTTGACCCGATTCCTACCACCCTAAACCTGATTCTTATCCAATTCTGACCTAGTTCCGACCCAGTTCGAGTTTGACCCGATCCCTACCACCCTAATCCCAATTCCTACCCGATCTTGACTCGATTCCTACTAACGTCGACCCTATTCCTACCTTAATATTTTATCTGATTCCTACCCATTCCTACCTTAATAATACTGATATTGATACAAATAAATTGTACTTAATCATATTCTGACCTAAACACATTTTTAATTTATTTTTTAAGATTTAAATTATATTCTTGCATTAAAATACATTTAATTTACATTTTTTTTTGTTATAATCTCATCTTCATTACAACAATAATTGCATCGATTTCCAGCTTAAACAAATCTCCATGTAAAAATTGTACTTTTGAGTATTTTTGTGATAAATTCATAATATTGGATATTTTCACGATGTGCTTTATAATTTTGGACATTTCAAAATACTCCCACTTATATTAATTATCAAATTAGGAGTATAATTTATCTAGATTTTGATGGGAAAAAAATATTTTGTTGATAATTCGTTAACTATAATTATGGGACATAAAAACTAATATCAAAATATTTGATATGTGTTGAATAAAATTATTCATAATAAATAATAATTAGTATTTATTAATAATTAACCAATTAAATAACAATATATTTGAAAATTTTAAAATAATTACTAAAAGGAACTTAAGATTGCATTAGAATAATGTTTAGACTGGATAGCGGAGCCGAGAGGACCCAAAACTAGTCGAACCCAAAATCTCGCGAAGAGGGCAAAGCCTCTGTGTCGGTCGACGCCAACCTACATCGACCAATGCGCAATCTTGCTACCCAATCTATCAATCAACGTCGATGTCGATCGACACCTCTCGTGTCAATCGACGCCGGCTTCCTGGGCGGACCGATGCACTCCTTCGACGGGCAACACAATCCCCCTCTGTGTTGACCAATCCTCCCTTTCATCGACCAATGTGTGAAGCTCGTGTCGACCGACTTGCTCCATGTTGGTCGACATAAAAACCATGGTGATTGATAATTTTTCTTTCGAGTTATTTTCTTTTTTCGACGAGCCTAAATTACTTTGATATAGATTGTGTCACTAGAACAAATTGAATCATTAATCAACTATGTTAATTCTAGTCGATCATTTCATTTGGAATATGTTAAATGTTTTTCCAAACATTTATACTAGTACTCCCATACTTCAAATTTAATAGCAAGAACAATCATTCTCGTTTGAAGTCCCCAACTCATTGTTGCCGGATATCGTTATTCTTCCCTCTCGATTTTGTTAAAAGAATTGACTTTCTTTTCATTGGCTCAGGTATCCAACGGCTCATCTATTGGAAGGCTCTAATATGTTATCTTGAAACAAGAAAATACGAGTTTTTCCCTAAATTGCAGCATCGGTTTCTTCTTCTCTACGATTCATATTGATACAGATCTTACTGTTTGAAGGTAACGACGAAAATCAACCTAAAGCGGAAAATTTCAAGCACCAACTCTGTTAAGATGGGCTTTCTCTAAAAACCTATACAAAAAAGAAAAGTTGCTTTATTTTCGAGTCTTGAACTCCAAGTAAATGAAAGTATGTTTTATTTTTGAAAACTTGTCCCAACCTAAAATGTTTGTGTTAACTATCTGACTTATAAGATGGGAATAACACCACTTAGGGGAAGATTGAAGAACATTGACGGTATGAGCCAGAAGTTAATTTTTCTAATGATTGTGTCCTGTATTGAAAAATATGCCAGTGATTAGTGTACTGACATGCCATCTCGATATGGTCATGCCCTACTCATGGTTGTAAAAATCACTAGGCGCTAGTCGGGCGCTCAGGTGGGGCCTAGCGCCTAAGCGGTTTAGGCGGGGACTAAGCGTTTTCTAGGCGGTAATTAATCGGTAAGTTAAATTTAATATTTAATATACAAAATATATATTTATCAATAAATAAAGTGTAAGATTATATAAATTTTAATTATTTTTAAAAAAAATATATAAAAAGTAGGCTGCTCAAATTGATTAGGCGGCACACAACATGCTTAATCGACCACCTAAGTGACGCATAACGAGCTTGGTCGGCCACCTAAATCGGTGCCTAGGCGGATTGGGCGGCCCAGGCGGTGCCTAGGCGCCAATTACTCGCCAGACCGATTGAGCATGGGGATTAGTGGATAATCGGTTCGGTAGAGGACTGCCTGGCGCCTAGGCGGGGCCTAATCGGTCCTAGGCGGGGATTTTTACAACATTGGCCCTACTTGATTCAACATTGTAACTAGTGTAGTTGGCCACCTCTCGGATCACTGTTCAAGAACAGGTAGTACAAGTTATGAAATGCGTGCACACTCATGAAAATTGTTTAGGAGCCATGGGAGGATTTTGTTAACAATTAAAAATCCCATGTGCCACTAGGTATCTTCATATACTCAGGTCTTCACATTATTTTCTAAAATATGCAGATTGACTGTGATGATGACTAGGCGAGTTTGCTAGTTGAGCTTGAAGACATTTTGTTTTGTAATGGTTATAGGAGGAAGTGCGTATCTTCACAAACGTACTTCTCTGTTAACTTCTGCTGCCATCTTCCTTGCTGATATATGAGTTATATCAACAAACTGTTATGCATCCGATGCGCCGGAAAGTAAGTTTTTCTTATTTGAAAATTGGGGCGTTACATCGGCATTTTTTTTACTATTTCAATATTTTGTGAAGATGGGTGACTGCATTGTTGCTTGAATTGCATGTCACTGTGTATGGGAAGAAGAATAAATAAAATGATGTTATGTTGCTCATGGGATTCGAAATTAGAACAGCCAAGCTCCTGTTTGTTCTAAAAGCGTGTTACAAAGCGTAATTTCAATTCTTGAGTTGGTTTTCACTTCTTCGATCTTCGAATAGATCAGCTAAGTTGCAGAGTTAAGTTTTGATCGAGTTTTTCATGTTTTGTTTTCGGTGATTCTCTCTCTACCCTCTGTGGATGTAGCCCATTTTCGGTTGAACCACGTTCAATCCTGCGTATGATTTTAATTTGTCTTCGATTTATTTGTTTGCATCCAATTTGACAAATTCAACAATATTAAAATATAGATTTCAACAATTTTCCTTTTCTTCTCTGTTAATTAAGTACTATTTTGAAGATGAATTACTATTATCAGAGAATTACATACTCAGTTTTTCTTGCTATTTCAATTATGCTATTTTGAAGTAAACAGTAACTGAACAAATTGTCTTGCAACTAATCCCAAAAAAAAAATATATATATATATATTCTTGAATCTTGAGTCTCGAGCTCAATTTGGCTCGGTTTTTTAATTTCAATAAAAAAAAATTAAATTACTTATAATTACATAATAAATTTGAGGAGAATTATCGATTCAGGATTCAAAAGATAGTTTAATTATTGATTCAGGACTCGACAGATGATTTGTCAATTTAGAATCCAAAAGATCAAATAATTATGAATCCCGGACCTGATATTGAGGTCCTGGATTGAAAATTGTATGATCTTTCGGGTCCTAATTGAGAATTTTTGTGACCTTTCAGGTCTTGAACTGAAAATTAAATTTCAGGTCATAAATCGATAATAAAACTATCTTTCGGGTCCTAAATTGATAAAACTCCTAAATTTAAAGATAAGAACTTAAAGGAGTTTTATCGATCTAAGACCCGAAAGTACTTTAATTATCGATTCAGAACCTAAAAGATTAATTCTCAATTCAGGACCTGAAAGATCACAAAAATTCTCAATCCAGGACCGGAAAGATCATACAATTCTCAATCCAGGACCTCAATATCAGGTCCTGGATTGAGAATTGTTTGATCTTTCGAGTCTTGGACTGACAAATCATCTTTCGGGGTCTTAAATTGATAATAAAACTATCTTCTGGGTCCTGGATCGATAATTCTCCGAATTTAAATTATACTCCCTCCGTCCCAGATTAATAGTCCCGTTTGTTTTTGGCACAATAATCAAGGCATGTGGGTGTAAAATGAGTTGAGTGGAATTAATATTTTATTATTGAGTATAAAAAAGTTGCCTTTTTTAGAAACAAAACTATTAAAGTGGGACAAACCAAAATGGGAAACATGACTACTAAAATGGGACGGAGGGAGTATTAAGTTCAATAAAGATCGTTAACCTTAGGGGTGTGCATGGTTTGGCCGAACCGGGCCGAACCGGCCGAACCAAATTAATTTGGCTGGTTTGAAAAAAATGATTGGTCGGGCTGGTTTGAAAAATCTCAAACCGGATGATTTGGTTTGGCCGACGGTTTGAAGAATGAAACCGGCCGTTTCGGCCGGACTGGCCGTATAAATAATATAATTTTAAATATAATAATGATAATAAAATATTATTTGATAGAAAGCTAAAATATCAATTATATTGATATATATTTCCGATGCTTATATTCTTTCGAATTGTAACCCTATAAATCAACTTATATATAATTGTTTCTTGCAATCATAATATTATTTATTTATTACTTATCTCATATTTATAATTAATGACAAGCGATACATATTTATATTAGTTTTATTTTGTGTATTATTCTTTCATTAATTTCTAATAATAAAATTGATATACAAATTTCATTTTTTGTAATATTTTTAGTTGAATAATCTTCAAACCGTTTAAACCAGCCGAACCAAACCGCTTTAATATGGTTTGGCCGGTTTGGTTTGAAATAATTATTTGGCTGGTTTGGTTTATGAAAATTTCAAACCGTACCTATTGGTTTGGTCCGTACTTTGCCCCTTAAACCGGCCAAACCGGACCGTGCACACCCCTAGTTAACCTAACTTAACTCGAGCTTGAACTCAACAAGGCTCGCTAGCATATTGAGTCGAGAATCATAGAACTTGAGCTTGAGCTCAACAATTACTTGAATAGCTCAAGTTCGAGCTTGATTCGGTTAATATTGGATTGATTTCAAATTATTTTCAAGCTGATTTAGAATAAGCTCGAGACTGGCTTGACTCATGCTCACTCCTAATAATAAGAATAAAATGTAAATATACATTAATATGCTATTCCTAATTATTTAATTAAATATTTTTTTAATATCGTGGTAATTAATAATTGCAAATTGAATTTGTTTGGTCGTTAATTTACCAATGCAACCCCAAAGCCCCGTTAAATGCGGACTAATTAAGCTGCCCCGCCCCTCTTTCTCACTCTCACTCTCACTCTCACTCTCATATCTGTTTCATTATTATCGCCATAACTAAACTATAAATCCCCACCCCATCAATGACATCTTTAATTTTCCAACAGTTTTTGCTAACCTCACACGTAATGGTTAAAATACTTATTTATCATTGATAGTTATAATAATTCGTGTAATAGTTGGAATGTTTTTTATTCATTTAGAGAAAATGTTAAAAAAAAAAGGGAAAAAGAAATGGTGGAAGAACCCAGATTCCAAATACGTCATCGTATTCTCTCACTAATTTGGACTTAGTCGGTCTATAAAGACGACTAGGATGGAGAGAGTTTGGACTCTGTCTGTCACCACACAATATTCTTACCAACGTTTGCAATGGAAGAGCTGCATGTAGTCCTTTTCCCGGCCATGGCTCACGGCCACATGATTCCGTTTCTTGATATGGCCAAGTTGTTCAATTCAAGAGGAGTCAAAACCACCATCATCACCACTCCTGCCTTCGCCCATCCCATCACCCAAGCCCAACAATCCGGCCACGATATGTCCCTCGTCCTCACCGACTTCCCTCCCCATGGATCTTCCCTGCCCCAACACATCACCAGTTTTGATCAAGCCACCACCCCCGATCTGCTCACCCAACTCCGTCACGCCATGGAGTTGCTTCAGGACCCCATCGAGGCAATCCTCGGACAGTTGCACCCCAGCTGTCTCATCTCCGACATGTTTTGGCCGTGGACGGCTGATTCCGCTGCCAAACTCGGTTTTCCGAGGTTGGTTTTCTGCGGGACCAGCTATTTCTCGCGCTGCGCCATGATGCATATGGAGCTCCACAAGCCGTACAACAATGTCTCCTCTGATTCCGAGCCCTTCCTCTTGCCTGGTCTGCCTCATGAACTCTATTTTGTAAGATCAAAGGTGGCCCCTTTTTTCTTACATGAATCCAGTGATAATAGCATATCCAAGCTGTTCAAGCAAATGAATGAATCCATGAAGAAAACTTATGGAGAGGTTATGAACAGCTTCTACGAGCTTGAACCGGCCTATGCTGATAACTTAAACAATATTCTTGGGATAAAGTCATGGCATCTAGGCCCTCTTCTGTTATGCAACAGTGAAGCAGAAAGAAAATCACAGCGAGGAAAAGAATCATCCATCGATGAACACGAAATCTTGGCGTGGCTAGACTCCAAGAGGCCCAACACGGTTGTTTATGTGTGTTTTGGAAGCATGGCAACCTTCACAGAATCACAGTTGCATGAAACAGCAGCTGGGCTGGAGGCATCGCGTCAAGATTTCATTTGGGTGGTGAGGAAAGACAAAGACAAGAATAAAGAAGAAAATGAAGATTGGTTGCCTGAGGGATTCGAGAAAAGAATGAAAGGAAAAGGTTTAATCATAAAGGGATGGGCGCCGCAGGTAATGATTCTTGATCATCCAGCAATAGGGGCTTTTGTGACGCACTGTGGATGGAACTCGACTCTCGAAGGGATATGCGCGGGTGTGCCTATGGTAACGTGGCCTGTTTTTGCAGAGCAGTTTTTCAATGAGAAGTTGGTGACGGAGGTATTAAGGACTGGGGTTTCTGTTGGGAATAAGAGGTGGATGAGAGCAGAGAGCGAAGGCGTGGGGCGGGACGCAGTGGCGAAGGCGGTGGAGCAGGTGATGGCGGGAGAGGAGGCGGGGGAGATGAGAAGCAGAGCAGGATATTATAAGGAAATGGCGAAGAAAGCAGTTGAAGAAGGAGGATCATCATACAATAGTTTGAATGATTTGATAGAGGAATTGAAGGCCTGTGTCAATTAGAATCTCTATTTCTTCCACATATTTTCTTTTCTTTGTCTTCTGTCTGTTGCTATTTTATTTGGGCTATTGTGAAGAAAACGATCATTTTACATTATTAAATAAAAAATAGTGAGTCCAAATGAGTGATAGTATTAAAAGGAACAGAAAACAAGATCCATTCGCAAAAACTTGAGGTTGTTATGTTGTATGGCGCCGAATGACCTATGAGTCTCATTCTATCATATATATATATATATATATATATATATATATATATATAAAAGGAATGTGATCCAGTCAGAACAACTATTACCATGAGAAATATGAATAAATCATCGCTATTGATTTTGATGAATGTATGCTCAGGATTTTACCATAATTTTTTATCATTTTATCTCAAAAAACCTACATTATAGGGTATTTTTGTCATTTTGTACTTATTTAAGATTCTGTCTGCATATTCAGTCTTGACATACATTATATATCTAACAAACAAGCATTATATACCTAACATTCCTTATGTATCTCACAAGCATCTTCCTGCATTATAATATGGTATTACTCTTATTTGAGAACAATATTACTATAATTATACGGTATTATTTCCTGCATTATATATGATATTACTTTTATTTTAGAGAAAAATTATATTACTTTCATTATAATGCATATGTTATTACTATATAATGCATAACAAGTGCAATATAATGATAAATAATAATTTCGCTGAAAAAAAACATGTTGTTTTTTATCTATCATATTATGCATTATATACTATAACTTCATGCATTATATTGTACAACTGCATTCTTTATATAAGAATTCGTGTACTGTTACGAGAATTATGCATATAATCACTAATTTTTATTTTTACGATGATGTTTTAATTGGAACTATAGTGTGTTACTTTTATTTTAAAGCAAAATTATTTTACTTACATTATAATACATAAGTTATTTGATTTGTGCATAAGATTAATAATTTTCGTTAGTTACATAGTTTACTCCCACTAAACATGTGCAATAGCGATTTAGCTTAAAAATAATAAAATCATATTATTTTGGTACATTAAAAAATAATTTAAATTAAGAGAATTATATTTATAATTTTAAGAGAGAAAAAAAATACTATATGCACTAAATATAAGATATTCATATCAAAATTGATATGGAAAATATCTTAATTAATATAGAAAATAATAAGTAGGGAAAATTCTCTAATCTTTTAGATTGAAACATATCTATTATTAATTTTCTCAAGAGTTGGTCTTCTGAGAGACGGTCTCAACATTTTTTTATTGTGAGACGGACCTTAACACATCATTTCAATAAGTTAAATACATCATTTCATTTTAAAAAATTACATTATTTGCAACAAAAAATACATCATTTACAATAAAGAAACACATCATTTCATTAAATTCGTTTCACAATAAAAATTGTGATACATCATTTGCAATAAAGAAACACATCATTTTATTAAATTCGTCTTACAATAAAAATGATGAGACCGTCTCATCTAAGAATTTGCCTTTCTCAATGATTTTTATCATATATAAATTCTTATTCGTGCATTATACATTTATATAATATAACAAAAAAATTACATAATTAAAAACAAGTAATGTATGATCAACATTTATAACAACTATAATATTTTATACAATATGCAAAGATAATGAATTTAATTTTTTTTTTGTTGATCTCGCATAAAAAAATATATTGTATTTTATCTATCATATTCTGCATTATATACTATAACTTCATGCATTTATTGTGCAACTGCATTCATTATATAAGAAATTGTGTACTGTTACGAAAATTATGCATATAATCACTAATTTTCATTTTTTACGATGATTTTAAAATCGAAACATATGCAATAGAGATTTCGTTTGAAAGATAATTAAATTACCTTTAATTTGATATATGATACATGAAAAAATAATCTAAATCGAATGAGTTATGGTCATTTAAAGATTTAGGATGATTTTAGAGGAGAGAGATGTAGGGTTTTACCGTGAACCGAATCACCAAAACCAAACTGAACCGGATCGATCTATGGATATTGCTCATAATTAAATTTCTCAAAACCCTAGCATGCTCCTATGAATTTAATACAAAGATTGTGGATTTAGGGTTTACCGTAACTTCGTCGAGTCTGAACCGATCTTTCGCGTTTGAATTCCAAATCTCAATTCAACCACGCGATTCGATTTAATCTGCGGAAACAGAAATTAGAATACTAATTTCTAGAATAAATCGAAAAACAGAAAGAGAAGAAAAAGAAATCTGTTCTCCATATTAGATCTTCAGGGCTGTGTCCCAATGCTGTTCAGATCTACTACTGGTGAGGACTCCGTAGATCTGTGTTCTGAGCAGGACCAGAATCGAAATTCTCCTCCTCTCTCTCCAAAGTCGGCGCCCCCTTTCTCTCTCACCTAGGTTTAGTGTGTTTCAACTGTCATACAACTTATGAGAGAGAGTTGTCTATTTATAGACATAGGGTTTTATCCCTAATGGGCTCTTTGGGCTCAATTCAGCATATTTAATTGGGTCAGACCTGGGACCTAATGCAAATAATAAACTGGGCCTATAAATTAATTAATTCCCATGTCCACAACCTAGGACACAATTAATTAATTAATATTAATTCTTTTTCACCACAGAATTAATACCGACCTACCCCTTTATTACCACGTTATGAGAACGGGTTGCATTAATTGAGTATCCCCATATTTAAGGTTACCGGACATCCATTAATTAATCGGAGCCTCTGACAAGCTCTAACTACAATTAATTAATATCTTATAATTCCTGAGTAGTACCACTCAAACCTTATCACTCGTGCCTGAACTTAATCAGCCTGCAGGACTTTGGCACGATGAATGTTATTGAGCTCCTCAGGGAATGTCCCCATCCTATTACTCGGATATGGTTACCTAAGTCCAGTCTCAGGCAGTACTACACGAACTGCTGTTACCCAAGATGCGGATATACGAGCACCTTACTTAGGCTCTCCACCATGGCAAGTCAAAGCAACAGTCAACCCGTGCAAACCCTTGAACCTTCGTTAGGGTTTGGACTCAATCAATATAACGAGATCTTTTATTCGCTGATGTCTGATAAGCTCGTATTTTGCCTCACTTATCACGTCGTTTTCTTATTGTTTTATTGCATTTACTTAAGTTTTTAGTTAATAATTGAGCATGAAGTGTTTATAGGGAATATTATGCTTGTCATGGTAATATTTTGCAGGTTTTAGGCCAAATTCAATGGAAACCCGTACCGAAAGCAGCAGATGTTCAAAGGAACAGTCACGACTTCTTCCACAGATGGAATCTGAGCTATTTGAGCACATGTATGGAAAGATCTTTGAGTTAGCTTTCCAACGCAACTGGAATCGGATCAATCGGAGTTCGGGAGCAAAAGTTATGGCCAAAACCGTGAGACTGCGCAGACAGATGCATTCCTGTCGAGCGACACAATTTGTGTCGACCGAAATGGAATCCTGTCGACCGACTGGAACTGTGTCGAGCGACACGCGCACCGGAAAGGCAGTTTTTGGCCCAGTTTGGAGATTTTTCCTTCCCAAATCATTACCTTTTGAAGATATACTTTCTCCCCCTATAAATATGACTTATTAAGCTCGAAAATTCATTCCTTTAGCTTCTTATTCAGTTTTTCAGCACTCCTTTATTTTTATTTTCAGCATTAAACTCTTTAAATTCTAGTACTCTTTATTTTATTGTTGCAATTGGATTCAAGTACTTCAAGATTCTTATTTCTTTAATGATTCAAGTAAGTTTCTTTACATCTTTTGCAATGTTTGTTTCAATTTATTAGGCTAGAACCCTTAACAGGTTCTAGGGTTTTCTCCATCCTTTTTGGCATGTGTTAATTCGATTAATTCCAAACCCTAATTAATTGGTTCAAATTCTATGGTTTCGATTTTAAAATCTATTTTCAATTGAAGGATCGAGAGATGAAAATTGGATTAGGTTTATAGTTATTAATTTGAGACCGAGAGGAGATAATCAATAATAGGAAAATAGAATTTTGATACAACTGTTTCTGTCTCAAAAAGAAGAATTAGTTGTAGGGTTTTCAAATCTGTATCTTTATTGAGATTGACTAGTTTGTGTTATTGAGGCCGAGAGGTAAAATTCACTTTCTAGTAATCTAGGTTTTAATTGCCCAACAAAGGAATTAATTCCAATTTAACAGATTTCCCACCTTTATGATTATTTTGGGTTTGGATTGATTGTTTATACATGTTGAATTGGATTGGTTGATTTCCCTAGAATCTGTGCTTTTTATTATTGAATTTTATTCCCAAGTTAATTTCTATTTTGAAAAACAAAACCCTCTTCTGAAAATTGGTTCACTCAAACAAAGAATTGATAAACTGTGTCCAGTACATGAGATGATTTCGTCGCACTATCCCTGTGGGTTCGACTAGCCTTCGGGTTATTATAAATTTATTTGCTGCTGTATTTTACGGTTATCAATGTCAGACAGACGAATATATCTCATTGCGGTCCATCAATACGCCACCTCTGCGTACCAGCATGTCAAGTAACCAAGACAGACCACTTATTCCGATAATGCCGCAGCCATCCGGACAGACGTATCCTCATACGTTGTCTCGGTTGTGATCAAGTTTATGTCTCACTAGGTCAAGTGATCATACTATCTTCTGCGATCTACAACACGCCGTATGATTGTCCCTATCGGTGAGACAAGAGGATACTATTGTTCATACATGTAAGATTGTTAACAGATAGGAGAAATAAACAGTTGTATACTCATTGTATTAAATGCTTTCAGTATACAAAACCCATCAATCTCCCACTTATACTCAAAGCATAACTAAGCTATTACAGAGTATACAGTCCGTCTATCTAGTCTGCTGTCTCTTTAACCACTATCAGTGGTCGGCATCCACGTCAGACCCAGCTCACGAATATGTCTTTCGTAAACTTTCTGCGGCAAGCTCTTTGTAAATGGATCAGCAAGATTGTCAGCAGTGTCAATCTTCTTAATCAACACATCGCCCCCTCGATACGATTTCTCATATGATATGGTACTTTCTCTCTATGTGTTTGCTTTCCCTGTGAGACCGCGGTTCCTTTGAGTTTGCCACTGCACCAGAGTTATCATAATAAATTGTGATGCTCCTCGGCAAACTCGGGATCACGCCCATCTCTAAAAGGTAGTTCCGGAGCCACACCCCCTCTTTCGATGTGTCGGAGGCGGCGACATATTCCCCCTCCATGGTGGAGTCAGCAATGCATTTCTGCTTTGAGCTCCTCCAAGATACAGCTCCACCTCCCAGGGTAAACACATATCCTGAGGTCGATTTCTTCTCATCCTGGTCCCCTTGGAAATCTTAGTCTGTATAACCCACAGGGCACAAATCCACACTTTGATAAACTAGGCAGAAATTCCTAGTCCTTTTCAAATACTTGAGGATGTGCTTCACAGCAGTCCAGTGCGCCTGTTTAGTGTTAGACTGATATCTTGCTACCATGCCAACGGCATAACAGATATCTGGCCTGGTACACAGCATCGCATACATGAGACTACCCACTGCCGAAGCGTATGGTACAAGACTCATCTCGTCTTTCTCCCGCTGTGTCTGAGGACACTGCCCACCAGAAAGACGAACGCCATGTCTGAAAGGTAGCAAGCCTTTCTTGGCGAGTTGCATGATGAACCGGGCTATCACAGTATCCACATAGGATGCCTGAGATAAGCTCAACATTCTTCTTTTACGATCTCGTAAGACCTTAATCCCAAGAATGTAGCCAGCTTCTCCCAGATCCTTCATTTAGAACTGTTCGGATAACCAAACTTTGATTTCGGACATCACTCCCTCGTTGTTTCCAAATAGGAGTATGTCATCAACGTATAGTGCAAGGAAGACCACGCTCCCACTGACACAAAGTCGGTAAACACAACTTTCTTTTTCCAACTGTGCAAATCCATATGATTTAATCACATCGTTGAAACGTAAGTTCCACGACCTTGATGCCTGCTTAAGTCCATACAAGGACTTCCTAAGCTTCCAGATAAGATGTTCTTCGCCCTTGCTTATGTAGCCCTCGGTTTGCTGCATGTAGATGTCCCTACCTTCTTCAAGGTAACCGTTTAGAAAAGCGGTTTTGACATCCATCTGCCAGATCTCGAGGTCCATATGCGCAGCTATGGCAAGGAGTATCCGGGTGGATTTGAGCATGGCTACGGGTGAGAAGGTTTCGTCATAGTCAATGCCCTCTTTCTGACTATAACCCTTTGCCACCAGCCTGGCTTTAAAAGTCGTGATCTTTCCATCCGCCCCTTTCTTTCTCTTGTACACCCATTTGCACCCTATAGCCCTAAAGCCATCCGGCAAATCAGTTTTCTGGTATACATCCATAGCAGTTATGGATTCAATTTTAGAATCCATGGCGACACGCCATTTGGCAACATCCTTGTCCTGCACTGCCTCTTCGTAAGTCAGTGGGTCAGAGTCCTCATGTCCGTCTTCCAGGCTCAAGTCCGAAGACTCACCCACGAACATGTACCTTTTCGACTGGAAAATAACTTTCCCACTGCGACGAGGCATCGGTGCCGTGTCAGTAGTAGGTGCAGTGACTTGTGGTCCTGCACCTAGCACTGAAGAACGTGTCTGTGGTGCTGTACCTCTTACAGGAGCACCCACATCTACACGTTCCCCTTCCCTTGGAATTGCATTCTCGTTCTCAATTTCTTGAAGAATGATATCACTCATTGACTTATGATTACTCACATACTCGTCCTCCAAGAATCTAGTGTTGGTGCTAACAACGACTCTTTGACTCTCAGGACAGTAAAAGTAACCACCTTTCGTTTGCCTGGGATACCCTATGAACAGCATTACTTTTGACTTGCTTTCTAACTTATCAGGTTCCTTCGACAGTACGTGTGCCGGACAGCTCCATACTCTCAACTTGCACAAACTGGGTTTGCGACCAAGGAAGAGCTAAGAAGGCGTCTTAGGAACTGATTTAGAAGGCACCACATTAAGTACGTAAGCTGCTGTCTCCAATGCGTAGCCCCAAAACGAAATTGGCAAGTTTGCATAACTCATCATTGATCTTACCATCTCTAGAAGAGTCCTATTTCTTCTTTCAGCTACACCGTTTTGCTGGGGAGTACCCGGTGCAGTCCATTGGGATGTAATCCCATTTTCTGACAAATATTGCAGGAACTCGTTACCGAGGTATTCGCCACCGCGATCAGATCGCAGTGACTTGATAGTTTTCCCGACCTTCTTTTCTACCTCAACCTTGAACTCTTTGAATTTCTCAAAGCATTCAGACTTGTAGCGAAGCAGGTAAACGTATTCGTACCTTGAGTAATCGTCAATGAAAGTGACGAAGTACTCGTACCCTCCACGAGCCTGTGTGGACATCGGTCCACATAAGTCAGAATGGATCAATTCCAACACTTCCTCTGCTCGAGACTGACTAGCCTTGAAAGGCCTAGTTGACATCTTGCCCTCGATGCAGGATTCGCAGACTTGATAAGGTACAGCCCGGACTAGGTCCAATGTACCGTCATCTGCAAGTCTCTGAATCCGCTTCAAGCTGATGTGACCCAGTCTCAAGTGCCAGAGATATGTAAGATCCTCATCAGAAGAAGTAAGTTTTCTCTTCCTAGGATTATCAATTACGGATGAATTACATGCAATACTTGCGGAAGACTTATGATTACAGTTAACAACATAGAGAGAATTATTCAGCATTCCACGACAGATAACACCGTTATTACCAATGATAGAAACACCACTATCAAAAATAACTGAATATCCATCAACATAAAGTTTGGAAACTGAAATAAGGTTCCGCCGAAAATCCGGCACATACAAAACATCTCTCAATGTTAAAATGAAATTATCAAAGTACAAGGTGAAATCTGTAATGGCAGCTGCACTCACTTGTGCTGCGTTCCCCATTGAGATGGTAACCTCGTCATTCTTCAGCACCCTCCTCGGTGTGAACCCCTGCAAAATGTAACAAACATGATCAGTAGCTCCAGTATCCACTACTCACGAATGAGTAGAAACCAATGCTAAACATGTTTCCGTTACAAATGTAAAATGACGTACCTTGTCCCTTAGCATTCGGACAATCCACCTTTCCGCATCCAACACACTCGTTCTTCTTTGGAGTGACCTTGGCTCTCTTCCCCTTCCTAGACTTGCTATCACTGCCTGTTTTCCTGAACCTGCTCTCAGCACCATCATCTCCAACCTTAGAGGTTCTCGAACCAGTACTAGAGCCAGACAAAATAGGTTTCCGTGCTCGCATGGTAGACTGCTCCACTACAAGATCCTCAAGCAGCTCATGCAGAGCATACTCTCCCTTTGCAGCAGCAACTACCTTAAAGTCATGATAGGATTCTGGAAGAGAATTCAAGATAATATCAATCTCGCCTTGCGCACTGATATTACCACCCCGCACAATAAACTGTCTCATAAGATCAATCACATACATCATGTGCGTAGTCACTGAACTATCCTCAAACATCTTCTTGCACACAAGATTGTGCACAAGCTTACAGTTAATAGTTCGCTCCACTTTGCCAAAAGCCGTCGAGAGTTCCTTTCAAAGCTCTCCAGCTCTTTCAAGGTGTTCATACTTATGCCTTAACTCTCTAGACAGGGAACCCGTGATGAGCCAGAAGGCAGACTCATCAGCATCCTCCCATCTGTCATTGAATTCAAGCTCAAGTTCGCACACACCTCTTTGAGAACGCAACAGTGGATCCATGTAAAGAACACGTGCTTGATTTTTCAGATAAAGGATGTGTTTGATGCAGAAACTCCATTCATGGAAGTTCGGACCAGTTAGAGGATTGAGAGCAAGTAAATGATCGACAATAGACATAGACATATCTGAAACAATAAAGAATCTTAAAAAAGAACATACATGTTGAACTTCGAAAACAAATGCATTGAAAACCTTTTAATAAATCAAATACAAATGTTTTGCACTAATTGCCCAAGAGTTCCCACCGCAAGCTACACTCGTAGACGTTTACGATGTCACCCTCAACCAGAACTGCGGGTTTTAAGCCCCAATCCATTTAATTTCACTACCATGTCAGGATGCTTTTGACACTAGAAATTAATAATTAGTGAAAACCTTAGACCAAGCCATCTCTCAAGAACAGGGATGCAATTCTTGCATTATATTCTAAGATGCTTCTAAGCAATTAACCACAAATTTAACTCCGGCCAAAAGAGACAGTTTAGCATGGCACGTAACCATACCGCACAGCCCTTAAAGCTTTGTTATCTATAATTTAAATCAATCCTAGAATACTTGTGAAAGAGGTCTACGCAAGCTACACTCGTAGACGTTTACGCAAAGCCCTCCCACTATTCACATGATTTAAATT
>JAPKLW010003557.1:5488-21863 GCA_026898455.1 Plectranthus barbatus
TAAAACTTAAAAATTATTTAAAACTTGATGATGTGATTGTTGGTGATGATTTTATCATTATAATAAAAAAAAATCAATTTCAAGTGTCAAAAAAGTCAAAATGGGTATTTCTTGGAGCAAAAATCTATTTAACCCTATTTGGCTATAGATGCTTTAAGAAATACTCATTCTTATGAAATACTCTAAAAATGCCCAAATCAATTTTTCTTCCAGAAATAACCTTCAATTATTATTGTTCTATTTTTCATTTCTTTTATTTTTAATGCACATTTTAAATTCTAATTCTTAATCTAATTTTATCTTCTAATTGTTGATGTATTTCTTTAATTTTAGATTCTAATATTTCCATGTCAGAACTAAGTTTTCTAATTTCCTGTATATTTTCTTTATTCACAAGCATAAATTTATCTACTAGACGACTATAAGCAGTATGAGTTTCAAGATTTTCTTTTCGTAATTTTTGTTGCATCAATTTATCAGTATAAGGAAGATATATGCCATCTATTTTTATAAAAGTGGAACTAGGCATTATATTTTATCATTTATTTCTGTAACTACTGTTTTTAATTCTTGTATTTGTTTATTCAGTTGTGTTATTTGATTTTCTGAATGTAGCGTTTGTCTTTTTAATGGTTCAATCCATTTATTATGATCTATATTACTTGTACTAGCTCTTGCACGTTGTATAATATTTTTTGAGATTGGTGTATTATTTTGAATTCTTTGTGATGAACTTCGTTGCATGAATTTTTGTAGGCTATTATCTTTTTTTATTATAGTACTTGTAGTACTTAATAGTTCGTCTGTATATATTCTATCTCTATGTTGAAAAATTATACTTAAATTACTATTAGTTAATGCATAAGATACTTTGTAACTTACAGTGAATGGTATGTCTGCGGGTCTCATAAAATCTTTTTTGAGAAAATTACATCGGACTCCGATTGCATCATTAAAGGTTTGTGTTTGGAAAGGAATTCCATATTGTAAGGCGACATCGAATTTAATTATATCAAAACCTAAATTGCCATCTATTCCTCCTATAATTTTATCTTTTTCATCTAAAATTCTATTGTCAACAATTTGTAGTTGTACAGGTGTGTCTTTTCCTGTGAAATAAGTAGATTTTAGTATTATTTGTATTATTCCAATATGTATGTATCCTAATTTCTTCTGGTCTTTTTTAGGTATTTTTTCTATTTTCTTTTTTATTTTTTCTTTATTCATTATGTATGCTTGGAATTCATAATTTGCTTGATTCATGTATACTACTGATTCTCCACTCATTAATCCATAGTATACTATATTTTCTCAATTTAGTATATTTGAAATTCTTTTATTAAATGTTGGAATTTCTATACTTTCTTTAGAGTTAAGTGTGAATTCTCCCTTTTTTCGGACCTTATTTATTATTTTCTTATCGAATATTATATCAGACAAATATTCTCCGATTGACTCTATTTTTTCTATTTCTTGTATATCATCTTGTTCTTGTTCTTGTTCTTGCTTCCAGCTTCTCCCTTTTCAAAGATATTCATAGTAATTGTTTAATATTTTCCTTATATAGATTTATTCGGGGATTTTAAATTTCTCTCCTTGTATTTTTAGTATTAATTCTTTACTTTTTATTTTATAATTAAAGTTTTCTAGAAAATCTATTCCTAATATTATTTCTTTTTGTTCTTGTTTAGTTCTTCCATCTATTGGTATTTCTAATTTTATTGAAAGTGTTTTACTAAAAATAATATTAACAGATGTATATTTAGTATTTCGTACTGGAGTTCCTTCGAGAGTTATATATGTTACTTCTGGATGTAAATCATAGATTTCTGTTGCTAGATCTTCACTTATAAAACTTGTACAAGATCATGTGTCTATTAGTGCAACAACTAATTTTTTGTTTATACTTGTTAGTATATGATATTGATTATAATTATTATGATCTAATTTAACTTCTATGTTCTTCATATCATTTATTACTTTGTCGGGCCTGCTATATGCTGTCACAACGATATAGGTTGCCACTTTGACATTTCATGCTTGATATGTTGAACTTTGTAAAAGAGTTGTGTAATTTCATACCTGAAATGTTTCTTTTTCCAGATCTCAAGATCAATTTGGCATAGTAGCTTCTTCGCTGTAGCCTTCTTCAGATCCTCCAGAGATCAAATGTAGAGAAAGAAAAATTTCATAGATGAAAGATATGTTACAAGAAGTGTGTCCTCTCCTAATGAGAGAGCCACATTATTTATAGGCGACGAAAGGTCTGCCTTTACATAGTGGAGGGGTACCTCTTCACATGGAGGGGTACCACAAAACAGTACAAACTAATAATTTACATACACAGTACAGACTACTCCCTCCGTCCCATATGAATTGCCCATTTTGCTTTTGGCACAATAACCAATGCGCGTAGAGATAGAGGAAATTAATATTTTATTAGTGAGTGAGTATTATTTTTCCATTTTAAGTAAATGGACAATTAAATGGGACGAACAAAAAAGGAAAGGTGGACAATTGAAGTGGGACGGAGGGAGTAATAATTTACATAGTAAAGAAAATACAAAAATAGTGATGTCTTCTCACATCTTCTTTTCTTCTATTGTCTCAAAGTCATTATAATATCGTCTATATATGCTAGACTTATAGATTCAAATCCCTTAAGATTATTATCCATAAATCGTTGATAGATACTAGGTGCTTGTTTTAATCCAAATGGCATAACTGTAAATTGATATTGATTTTGTGGTGGACAACTAAATGCTGTTAAAGGTTTAGTATCCTTATGTAATCGTAACTGCCAATATCCTGATTTTGCATCAATGGTTGTGAATCATTCTGCCTTTTTAATTTTTTCAAAAATATAATCTTGCCTAGGTAATTTGTATGCATCTCCTCTAGTAGCTTTATTCATTTCTTTATAGTTTATAATCATTCTTCTTTTTCCCCGTTTAATTTCATTATGATTTTCAACATAAAATGCTGGTGCACTGTGTGGACTTATGCTTGGTTCTATAATTCCTTTTTCTAATAATTTTTCTGTTTCTTCTTTAAATTTTGCGTCATCTCTTTCTGAATATGGAATTCTATTTGGTACATTTACTTCTTTATTAGGATCTATTAATTCTATCCTAACTTCCATTGTATTTGTATTTTTAATAGGGTCTAAAGGATCTTGACTACTTATTTCGTCGAGAATTCTCAAGACTTTTATTTCAATTTCTTCGTGAATGTACATAATTAATTGATTTTTAAGTTCATGGATAATCTTCCCCTGTAAAAAGGAAAGTGTAGTATATATCTTTGTTGTAACTAGATGTCGACGTTGGTTTTCCATTGCTGGACAACGTAATTTTATTCTATCAATTTCTTGAATAAAAGGGTAATATTTTTTAAGAAAATTGTTTCCTAATATTAATGGTACTCCTGTATCTTGTTTGTATAAGGTGTCTAGAGGGAATTTTCTTCCTTCAATTAGTATTACAAGATCTTTTGCTCTATCATTTAATTGGATAATTTTATTATTAGCAATTCTTACTGGTATTGGTTTTTCTAGTGTCGACCAATATTTTGTTGGTAACATTCTTTCTTGTGCAAGACATATAGTTGCTCCAGTATCTATATAAGAAAAAGTATATTTATTAAATAGTTTTACTTTTATAAATGTACTATTCTTGCTCATCACTACTTTCTGTATAACTGGAACTTTCAGATTCAGATTCTATACTATATGTATCGAAATTTATTTCTTCGCCTTCTTCGTATATGTCTTCTATAGGTTCGAGCCCTAAAGAGTATATTAGTTTTATTTTATTCTCTTTATATAAGTTTTTCTTTGGACATTCATTAGCATAATGACCAAATTCTTGACATTTCCAGCATCTACATGTCTTTTTTTCTTTCGAATTTTTCTTATTTCTTGTGTTTTTATCATATTTGTCGTATTTTCTATACCTCCTCTGATATTTTTGTTTCCATGGTTTTTTAAATGTTCTATATTTTTTATATCGAGGATAATATCGTTTTTTATATCTTTTCTTTCTTTCTGATTTACATCCATATTGATGTGAAATTGTTTCAAGTTATTTACAACATCGTATATTTATTTTTTCTAAATATTTTTCTTCAGTTTTTCTCATACACAAATCATCTCTATATTCTAATGCATATTTTTCTATTAATCCTAATGTTGGTGTTATTTTAGTTTTTGCTGGGTTTGTTATTTGTATATTTATATATCGTAACATTGCTGGTGGTAATTTACTTTTTACAATATCTAATAGACCACTTCTATCTGATGTTTTATAATAATTTCCTCTTACTTGGCAAAAGAAATTTTCTGTATCACATGGGTCACAGAGAGCCATATTACTTAGTATTTTTATAATATGTGATTTTTCAAATTCTCGTGTCGTTTCTGATTTGTCCCCAAAAAATTCTGCAAATATTTGTTTGGCTAATTGTTTTAGAAGGTCAAATTTAGCTTCCTTTGATGTGTTTGTTCTAGCATAGTTGGTATAATTACATGGCGTTGTTGTTAACCAGTCTGATATTTGTCCTGTAGCTTTATACTGAATATATGTTAAAAAATCTTCTAGTGGTAAATTGCTAATTGTATCATCATCAGTTTGAATTATCATTTGGAATTGATTTATCCATAACATAATTAACTCAGATGCATTTGATGCACAATCTATGTTTAATACTCCACTACTTATACTTCTTTCCTTTTGAATATATGATGGTGGAATATTCTTTTTGTATTTTCCTTTTGTATATGTATACTCATTTTTATACATATAATCAATAAAGCTTTTTTCATATTTATTTGGTCGTGTATTACGTATATCATTACTTGTAGAGGCATTTTCTTGTTGCTCAATATAATCTTCTTTTTTACGTTTTTCATCTTCATCTTCTTCCATATTTAATGTTGGATTTTCATTGTCACTATCTATTCCATATATGATGCCTTGAGCATCTTCTTCATCTATTCTTGCAACATTCAAATCATGTATTTGTAATTTGTCTATTAATTTTGATAATTTTTCTATTTCGTTTATCTTCGAATTGGTGGTATCCATTTATCTTTTAGATTTGTAGGTTTAATTATAAGTTCATTTTTTATTAATTCTCTAGTTGTCCCTTTTGTTACTAATTCTTGAATTAATTCTAATGCCTCTTTACATTCAAGACATTTTTCTTTTCCTGTTAATTTTTCTTCATTATCTAATTTTCCTTGTTCTTTTAGAAAATTTATTAAATCTTGGTATTTATATTTTCGTGTTTTTGTTTTCTTTATTCGATTTATTGCATCTAATAATTCTTTTTGATTTTCTTTAATCATTTCTATTAATGTTAATATTAAATTAGATACTTTTGAATTCCCTTTTGTCATGTAATTATTAGAATTATTAATTGTTGTTCTAATTCTTTTAATAAAATTTCTAATCGAAATACTTCATATATTTCATCTTCTATAATGTGAAATTTTATTAATTCTTTTATTAATTTTATACTTCTTTGAATTCTCAAAATTTCTTTTCTTAGTAATATCATCTCAAAATTGTTTATTGTAGCAAATTGTTTTGTCGTAATAGTCTATTAAAATATTCTTGTATGAATTCTTCAGCTAATTTTTCTTCTATTTCAAGAAATTGTATATCTAATCTTATTTGTTAAATATAATTTTTCTGTGGCATATAATATTGTCTTTTTAATTTCTATCTCCATTAATTGATATTCTATTAATCGTACGTATGATAATTTTTCTTTAATTATCATTATGAATAGTAGTATCTGATTCTTCTGATTCTTCTGATATCCCAAACATGAGTCTAACTAGTCTACTTATATGTGCTTTTACACTTCTAAGTTGTAAACATATTATTCTTTTATTAATCATATCAGCTGATTGTAATTGATCTAATAAATCTATTTCTTGATTATGTAATATTTCTAATTCTTTGTCTATTGCTAATCCTGGCATTACTGAGGAGTATATGTTTTAGCTCTGATACCAAAATTGTCTATGCGGATTTTTAGGAATTTTAATTAATTGTGTAGATAGAATTTTATTTTGTGTAAATGCATTTTGTGTAAATAGAATTAAATTAAGAAAGAAATACATAGGGGTAATTTTGGAATTAAAATTTTAAAGTTAAGGAAAAGTCAAATTTGGAGTATATTTGAGATGTATTTATAAAAGAGGGTATTTTTGTTATATGTTTTATAGAAAAGGGTATTTTTAAATATTAAAAGTATTTTCTTGAATGTGTTTAATGTTTTGAGTATTTTTATAATGTGTTTAGTGATTTTGGGTATTTAAAATATTTTTTACTAATATAAATTATTCAATAGCATGTTAATCTTAATTTGTACAAATTTTTCTTTCCTACTTTCAATTTCGTTATTTATATGCATTATAGTAAAGAGCCAAAATCTATCTTAAGATTCAGATTGTAACTTGTAAGGGAGCTAAAATAGCTTCTGCTTTCGTATGTTTTTAAGCATTCAGAATCGAATCATTGAATCAATTAATTTCAACATCAGATTTTAGAAAAACAAATAGCTTCCGCTGTAAATGGCTGCCGCCATGAGCCACCGCCCATCTTCTCCGTCTCCGTACCATCCCTCCGCCATTGATTCTTCCACCTCTCTTCTCGGAACAAAAGCTATTAACATACCCAACATCGGAAGAAACTCCAACGACTGCAGATCTCTGAGGATTCAAAATGCAGCAACCAAGCCAGCAAAGTCGCCTGGTACTACGCCTCATCAATTTACAGAAGAAGAATTAATTATTCATATGAAATCTTCAATTCATTCTCAGCTGCAGAAGAATGGAAGATTAAACGGCAAGTTCTACTGGAGAAGAAGGTAAAAAAACGCCGACGCTATTAATCCTGCGCGATATCATTCAATTTCATATAAGAAGCCATGAATCCGAAAATTCAATTAGGTCATTGTTATGTTTGGGTAGTGTGAATTTTGCAGGTAAGAAGCGTCGATGGAAAGGAAGCATTGAGACTTCAAGCGGAAAACAACTTCGTGATTCTTGATGTACGGCCAGAGGCAGAGTTCAAAGAGGTAAAACTATTGTTGTAAAAATATTCACTTAGTAGCTAAGCGGTATTTAGCCGAATCAACTATCTCAAATCTTCGTGTTTAATCGGTTTGGCGAGTAATCACGTCTAAGCAATGCTTAGGACGCTTAATACACGTAACAGCCGATTTAAGTGGCAGCCAATTTAAGTGGCCGACTAAGCAGACTATATGTCGTATAATCAATTCAGATGATCTATTTTTTAATATATTTTTTAAAAAATTAAAATTTATAGAATTTTAAATTTTATCTATTGATAATATTAAAATTAAAAATAAATTAATTGATTAACTTTCGCCTAAAAATGCCTAGATCCCGTCTAAACAGCTAAGGCACTAGGCCTCACCTAACGAGCCTAGTAATTTTTACAACTTTGGGTAAAACCAGGCAAGCATGTAGTGAAAGATAGTGGTGGCAATTATTTACAATATTTCATAATCCGACACGAATTCGCACAATAATAATGAATATGGATTGATACTATAAGAATTCGGATCTTATCGAATCAATAAGATAAAAACACGAAAAATTCATATCGGATCCGGATCGGATAATCCGTAAATTGAACCGGATTCGGATAATCAATTAAGAATTTAATAAAAAAATATTTATTTATTTATTAAAATGTAATAATTAATATGTCAATTATTATATTTTTTATTTTTTTAAATAGGTTTGGATATTTTTTTTTTTATCGGATTGGATACTTATCGGCTTCTTATCAGATCAGATTGAATTGGATAGGGTACGAATTTGGTCTTAACAAATCGGATAATTAACGGATTGATACGATAAGGATCCGCACGATTTGCCACCGCTAGTCTAAGATGTATTAATCTCCTGATTAATTGATGCTCATTTTCACTCTCTAATTGTTTGGTTGTTGGTTTAGGGTCATCCCACAGGTGCTATTAATGTGCAAATATACAGACTTATAAAGGAGTGGACAGCAGGGACATTGCTAGGAGGGCTGCATTTGCCTTCCATGGCATCTTTCAGGGAACAGAAGAGAATCCTGAGTTTTTACAGAGTAACATCTCTCTCTCTCTCTCTCTGAGGATTCTTGTTCTTTTTTACTCCAATAAATCATTATTGTAAAAACAGGTGTAGAGTCAAAACTAGCAAAGGATGCTAAGATTATAGTGGCTTGTACAGCTGGAGGAACAACAAGGCCTACGCCAAATCTTCCTCAAGGGGAGCAGTCAAGGTTGTTTATTCAGCTATTGTAGTAATTGTCTACGTTTGAATTGAACATTAATCATGAATTCATGATAGAAATGAGAGATAAACTGCAGGTCGCTTACTTGCTGGTGCTCAATGGCTACGAGAATGTGTACCACGTCGAATCCATATTTAAAATCTGGGCAAGAAGGCCGAAGGGCCTGGCACGCACTGAACTAGTACTCAAGAGTATATGAATTCATCAACTTAGATTGTTAAATGCAAACAAATGTAATATTCCTCTAACCATTTTATTCTTGATCTTCAAAGAAACCAGAGTTGTATCAAAATAAAGATAAGAAAAAGGTGAGATTGAAAAAACTTCAAATCCATCACTAAGAGTTAATAGATTTAAGAGTTGTCCCACAGTACTACAAAATATCTAAATTTAATAACTATTGTTTCATACAATGGAAAAACGAACCAAAAGTAAATACTAATTCCAAAAGTAAATTAACATAATCACCCCGAACTACAAAATAGTTTTTTAAGGTTAACATAAAACTGATCAAAACTTAAGAAGTCTTTATCGCTCCTATACAGGGTTATATTCATCATTTTCACATCATTATCGATCTATAGGCAGACTATCTTGAATTTACCCAATTAAAATACTAAAGAAAATATCAATTGCTTCCATAAATAAGAATTCGAACAAATCACAAGTCTTCAACCTTGACGGAGAGTTTACACCTACAAGGACGAATATCCCAATTAGTCCATATAATGTGATTTATTCAATTTTGCACAGCTAGCTCAACCACATGAATTATGTGTTGGAAACGGAGATATTTAAATAAATATTCCGGGAATAAATATTTAATTTTGTGAAAATTAAATATTACAGAATCGATCTACGTTGCAAGTAGATAATCGTGGTATATTTATTTTCTCAAATCCGTATTCCGGTGAGTGAGAAATTAATCCGCGAAGATGACA
Organism: Plectranthus barbatus; assembly: GCA_026898455.1. Lineage (NCBI taxonomy): Eukaryota > Viridiplantae > Streptophyta > Magnoliopsida > Lamiales > Lamiaceae > Plectranthus > Plectranthus barbatus. Next base: position 14,754 of record JAPKLW010003557.1, read on the forward strand.
CATGGCGTCATTATTACATGATTAATTAAGACAAGACATGTAATAATTAAGACATCCCACATTGGGAATTTAACATTGTCTTAACAGGTTTAAATACAGTTACACTGATATGGTGTAATAACTGAGTATGCTAGGGACGTTGTATGACATGCCCGCCGTGTGCCCACGCACGCCGTCGACCGCCTCGCCTCGGCCTTCGGCCTCTGCGAGGCCGAAGGCCGAGCCTGAGCCCCGAGCCCCGGACCCGGACCCTGGTTCCCGGTTCTTGGCAATTGGTCTTTGGGTGGTCTTTGGGCCTTTTGGTCAACAGAAATGAGCCTGATGGGCTCATCGGAATGGGTCAAGTGACTGGGTCAGGTCCAGTCAACACAGATGCACACGTGCGCATTGACGTGTTTGCGGGGGTTACAAAACGTGCTGCAATTCAAACAGCACGTTCCCGAGACGTGCGCGTCGTAACTGCCGCCGTGTCATGATTGCCGAGGCGTAACCGCCGCCGTGCCTTGAATATCCGACACGCTCCCTCAGGTGTGGACTGCCTATAAATAGGCATCCCCAGGCAGCAACACAAACACTTCCGAAAATAGCATTTTTGTTGCATTTCACCTGAGCACTTTTTGTTGCATTTCACCTGAGTTCTGCCAACTCTGCCCTGCTCCTGTCCAGTTCGCCGGAGCTCTGTCGATTGCGGTGCTGCCTCGACCAAGACGAAGTCGTTTTACCTTTGGGGACAATCCGCTAAACCCCAGCACTACGGTGGCGTAATTGTCTTGCGGGAAGAGATTCTCTCGACTCGGCTGCTAAGTTTCTTCTGTCATTTTTTTTTTGTATTATTTTCATTTCCGCAAGACTGTTTCTTGTTCCGTTCTGCACTTGTATTCAGTTCTCACATATCAACATTATGTACTCAATACTTTACATTCACAGAAACAAAGATCAGATTTTATTTTATAATTCTACCTTTTATCCGTCTTATTCTTCCTCCTCCTCTTCACTCCTACTGTTGTTTCATCATCAATAAGGCGAACAAGGCTTCCCTGAAAATTTTGACAACGGAAAATTTGTGGAAGGCCGCGATTGGTGACCTTCTTCACACAATTCTTCCGAATATCAAAGCAGAAAAAATAGATATGATAGCTCATAATAACTTCTCCTCTGCTCTTCGAATATGCTACAGGTCTGAGTAAACCAAAATTCATATACTTTCCTCCGAGCCGGACTCGGTCTTCTTCAACCAACGACAACAACTTAATCCACGGTGTCTCTACTCCACATGTTTCATCTTTCATTATCCATATGTCCAAGCACTGGTCTACCTGGGATCCATCGAAGCACTCGATTATGCAATAATATTTAATAAGCAAGCATCCATCCAAGGCATATAGATTATTTATGCCGTGTCTGTGTTTGGTGGACAGAGGGGGCAGCGGCAGTAGCCGATACGATTCAGTAGCTAAATCCAGCGCCATTATCGCTGTCATGGTTATCCAGTGTAATGCCCCATTCAGATAAACACCACAGCTCGACCGGAACATCGTCTCCAGCGGACAATCTTGGATCACTTTCCATGTTCTAGATATAAGACTGTAAATGAGAGTTTTGAACGCATATCCCCCTCCCAGGAAATTCCATTAATCGCCACAACTTTATAATCATCAGCAGAATAATCGTACCCAAGCCCCACACCCCTCAAGGAATCTATATGTTCAGTATAAAACAGCCTGTGGAAGTCCCGAGTTAAAGGATTCGAGAGTACCCAGTCATTGAATAATTTAGAGAGATAAAGGAGGATCAGACCATGACATGAGATCTGTTCTGGATGGTCGTGAAGGCGAGGCACATTGCGGCCGATCAAACTCTTTAAAGGGATGAGCTCAACGGTTTGTTTGGCATGATGAGAGTAGGTCAGAGAGTGGAGTGACAAAGAATATAGGCGAGAGCCTGCGACGTCTGTGATAAGAAGACTACTGCTGGAAGATTGGTGCTTGAGAGTGTGCAATTTGATGAAGGAGGAATCATCAATCATGAAGCACCACGATCTGCAGACTGCCCGGCAGCGTAAGAGAAACTCCGCTGGTATATGGAGGAGTGTTATACAGTATAAATCGGAAGGTATGTCGGACATTTTATTTTAATCGAAGATGGAAGAGGAAATGGAGACGGTGAGGGATTTGGATCCTCTCCTCTCCTGTGCACATAAGCATAGTGTGCATAGCAGAAGGTGCTATACATTTTTAACCACTATTTTTAATTTATTTAATATTTTATTAATCTATGATATAGATTAATATTTTATTCTTATGTGTAAAAGCACCTCTGTTGTGCTATATGCACAGCAGAGCAGAGATCCAAATCCGATGAGAAGGGAGTGATGAGAAAGATTAGGCTGGTGAGATTTCAAAAGTTTCTCTACACTTGTCTCGATGTCGAGTGCAAGTCTAAAGGGTTTCGAAGATGTTCAAAATAAATTTCTCATATTTTTATAGTTAAATATGTGATAATAAGCTTATTAATTACTCCCTCCGTCCCGGCTGAATTGTCCCAGTGATTTTGGGCACAATAACAAGGAGTGTGAGTGTAAAGTTAGTTGAGTGGAATTAATATTTTATTGTTGAGTGTGAAAAAGTTGCATTTTTAAGTAATGAGACAATTGAGGTAGGACGGACGAAAAAGGAAAGTGGGATAATTGAGGTGGGAAAGAGGGAGTATTTACTTATCGAATTCGACGTCCCAATTAAATTGGTTTATTTTAAAAATGACAATCTTTTCATATTTAATAATAAAATATTCATTTCACTGATCATTTTATACTCACAACTCTTAATTTCTGTTTTATGTGCCGAAAAGAAAAGTATTTAATTAAACGGGACGAAGGAAATATATATACTACATGCATTTTTTATTATTTTTAGTTTTTCTATATTCAAAGCTCCATTTCACAACATAGCAAAGCTAATTTTATAAATATAATAGAATTTTTTTACATATAGTATTGCCATCATCTCTCCCATCCTTCCGATTTTCTCTGTTTCAAATCTCTGCTGCAGATTTTTTTTACAGTTTCAATATCTATTTTCTCTGTCAGCAATTTATTATGCCCACCAATCCCGATTTTTACATTTATTACGCTTGCCATCATCTCGCGATTCTCGCCCATCCTTCCTATTTCCCCACAACCAACATCAAAGTTTCTTTTTTTTTTCCAACTTCTCTGTTTATTCTCCAAAAAAAATCTTCTGTTTTCAATCCCTGTCAAGCATTCCGATACACAATTAGGGTAGAAAAAAATATCCAAATATGTATATACCGATTCTTTTTTTAAAGAAAAAAAGAAAATAAATAAGTATTTACAAAATTTTTTATAACGCTTACGGTATTGAAAATATTGTACTCCTTTCATCTCGATTTAATTATCTTATTTTTTTCGTTTGTTTCATCTTAATTTTCTCATATTTTAAAAAAAATAATTTTTTATTTTCATTAATAAAATATTTAATTTACTCAACTTATTCTCTGCTTCTTTTATTATTGCGCACGTTAATATTTATTACAATCAAGCTCTTTTTTTCTTTTTCTTTAACCGTAATTCAGTATTTCTCATTCCCTAGTGAGCTTTATCCCACTTATTTTTTTTTCTGCCATGCAATTAAATATTGATGTACCCCAAATAGTTTTACAGTTCCCAATATCTATTTTCTCTGTCATGCAATTAACACCCATCAAAACCAATTTTTATTCTCGCTTGCCATCATTCTCCTTCCTTGCATTTCCAACTACCAAAAACAAAAGTTTTTTTCAATAAAATAATAATTCAATAAAGTATTTACACTATTTTAGACTATATTTATCTAACAAAAGTTTTTTCAATAAAATAATAATTCAATAAATTATTTACACTATTTTAGATATGTATAAATTTCATACAGGCAACAACACTGACACATCACAGTAAAGAAAAACAAAAAATAAAGATAAGAAAAAGGAGAGTTTGACCACTTAGACTATGTTTATCAGCAACCGATCTAATTACCCAACCACCTAATCTTTATTATATTTTATTAATTTCTCTCATTTTCACATCATCAATTATTACTCCAACTCAACCACAATATTTTTTAAAATTTATCAATGACCACTCAACCACAATATATAATTTTCTTATTTGATTTGATTTAATTTATTTTTAAAATAAAAGTACAATTTGTAATTAAATTATATATAAATATAAATTATAAAATAATTAATAAAATAAAATTGATATAAATTATATAAATAATATAATTATTAGGAAATTAAATTACATTACATAAAAATTTTAGATCATCACATTCCATTTAAAAAATACATATATCAAAATTAGTCTATATTTGTAGAGAATAAAAAATTATAAATTTTGATATAATTTTTATTTATTTTTATTTTATTATTTAAAAGATATACAAATTTTAATGTTAATGCTATGCAAAATTAATTAATCAATAGGATGAATACATATAATATTATTCTATTGGTCTAACAATAAAGAATAAAAAAAAAGTAGGGTTGGACCCGCAAACCTTTAGGGTTGAGGAGGGTCTATGGTCGACTAATTTTAAATGAGCTGGAATGATTTTCAATTTTTTTGAAATGATTTTCAATCTTTTATATTGCCAAAAATGTGACGTGGCGATTGGGTTGGAGAAAATGTTCGCTGTTATTTCAAGTCCTTAAGGTAAGAGTTATCGCACAGTTCTACAAAACATATAAATTTAATACAATTAATTATTTCTTTATCGGAAACATTAAAACGCACCAAAAGTATATATGATTTCCAAAAAAGTAAACATAATCACCCGGACTACAAAACAAAATAGTTCTAAAGGTTAACAAAGACGTTATGAACACTTTAGAAGTCTTTTTCGATCCTATACAGGGTTATGTTCATCATTTCACATCATAATCGATATATAGGCAGACTATATATCTAGGATAACAATGGCTTCCAACAAAATGAACTGGAACAAGTCACAAATCTTCAAATGAGACAAAGAGTTTACACCTACAAGGACGAACATCTTAATCAGTCCATATAATGTGATTGCAAAGCTAGCTTAACCACATGAAATGTGTGAGCATGTAATTTAGTAAAACTTCAAATTCAAAAAAAAAAAAAAAAATCAGATTTTATTTATGATTGTACCTTTTATCCCTCTTATTCTTCCTCCTCCTCTTCGCTCCTAGTGTTGTTTCTCCATCATCATCATCATCAACAAGGCGAACTAGGCTTCCCTGAAAATTTTCACAACCGAAACTTTGTGGCAGGCCGTGAATGGTGACCTTCTTCACACAATTCTTCCGAATATCAAAGCAGAAAAAATAGTTATCATAGCTCATAATAACTTCTCCTCTGCTCTTAAAATATGCTACAAGACTGAGGAAGTTAAAAACCATATATTTTCCTCCGAGCCGGACACGGTCTTCTTCAACCAACGACAACAACTTAATCCACGGTGTTTCTACAGATATTTCATCTTTCATTATCCATACGTCCAACCGCTGGTCTTCCTGGGATCCATCGATCCTGTAATAATATTTAATAAACAAGCATCCATCCAAGGCATATAGATCAATACTGAGGTATCTGTGTCCGTTGGTGTGAGGGGGCAGCGGCAGCAGCCGGTACTCTTCAGTAGCTAAATCCAGCGCCATTATCGCTGTCTTGGTTATCCAGTGTAATGCCCCATTCAGATAAACACCACAGCTCCACCATAACATCGTATTCCGCGGACAATCTTGGATCACTTTCCAGGTTTTAGATTTAAGACTGTAAATTCGAGTATTGAGCGCATATCCACCCTCCCAGTAAATTATATTAATCGTCACAACTTTATAATCGTCAGCCGAATAATCATACCCAAGCCCCACTCCCTTCAAAGAATCATTATCTTCAGTATAATACAGCCTGTGGAAGTCCTGAGTTAATGGATTCCAGACCACCCAGTCATTGAATAATTTAGAGAGATAAAGGAGGATCAGACCATGGCATGAGATCTGTTCTGGCTGGACGTGAATGCGAGGTACATTGCGGCGGATCAAACTCTTTATAGGAATGAGCTCAACGGTTTGTTGGGCATGATGAGAGTAGGTCAGAGAGCCGAGTGACAAAGAATAAAGGCGAAAGCCTGCGAGGTCTATGATGAGAAGACTTTGACTGGAAGATTGCTGCCTGAGAGTGTGCAATTTGATGAAGGAGGGATCATCAATCATGAAGCACCACGATCTGCAGACTGCCCGGAAGCGTAAGAGAGACTCCGCCGGTAGATGGAGTAGTATTATACGGTATAAATCGGAGGGTAAGTCGGACATTATATTTTAATCGAAGCTGGAAGAGGAAATGGGGACGGTGAAGGAGTGATGAGAAACTTAGAGCGCAGAGGTGGGGAAAACTGCAGCGGCGGAGGAGGTGAGGAACGTGAAGAAAACGACGGCGCCAAACGAGGAAAAGTGGAAAATGGGAAGAAGAATGAAAACTTACTTTCTTCAAGCCCATTTATGTTTATTTCAAAATTTATTAGTATTTTTAATTTATATTAATAATATTTATAATAATTCAAAAAAAATGTTTAATTTTTTAATAAAGTATACGAATTCTAACAGCATGGACTATGAGACTAATAACTCGGGACGGAGGGAGTATATATTTTTCTTTACTATTTTCAACTAGAATTTCACTTGTGCATTCAGAATTATTAGATTAAATATTGTAAAAAAATATATCTATTATATATATATAAAAACAAGAAGTTTGAAGAAATTACAGAAATGCCATTTTCCCGCCTAAAAACATCACATCACAATATTATTTTATTATTTTTTCCTTTTTTTTATCTAATTCATCTATATTATATTCCTATATACACATCCTTAAACCACTTAATTAAGTGACAAGATTAATAAGTGATAAATATTAGTTATATGACAATATTTAACTTATTTATCAAATTTATCTCATTCATAAAATACTACGATCTATAACCTATTTTTTAAATCTATTATTAAGATAGTATCTTATTGATCTAAATAAATTATAGGTATAAAATAAATAATAGATAATAAGTTAGAGGATATTAT
>JAPKLW010003557.1:22263-39466 GCA_026898455.1 Plectranthus barbatus
ATATATATATAATGTATGAATTAAAGTTCATTCAAATGACCTACTGTAACTCGAAATCATGACCTATTGGACACAAGTAATATGTTAACTACTTTCGTTTCGCGTTATGAGTAATTTTATATTTTTTCAATCCTCAAAAACATACACTATAAAAAGATTATTTTAAATAATGAAATTTACTTATACAAAGATATATGTAAATATATAAGAATATAAACTAATATATTTCACATGAAAATATTTAGTCTATTATTTTGAGAAAAATACATTTTCACATTTTATAAATGAATTTCACGAGGGAAAGAAAATAAAATTTTAATTATATATATCTAAATCTGCAAATATATAGATATTAATATTATAGTTATATTAATGTATTGATGAAGCAAAGTTACACAAATGAAGAGGAATATCCCGTATATTATTTAAACATATAATCAATTGATTATAATTAAAACGCTACCCACGACACTCCAGATTGATAACTCACTCAATCTAATTATATTATATATTATTATTTATTAGTTTTATTCCGGTAAAAAAAAGTATCCAATTTCACCATATATTATTAGGAAAGATATGGGCTCAACATGCATAAAATTCTCTATAATATAATAACGCATGACTTTCTAATATCAAACATATAGATTATTATAATAAAAAAATTGCATGTTGCAACATGATTTGAGATATGTGGGAACTTAATAACTACTCAAATTTCTACTTTTTCAGAAAATATATTTTGGCCTTAGTTCGTATAATTCTTAATTATGTACAATTTATCTATTATGATATATTCATTAAATATAATCATTTGTTGTTTTTAATTTTTTATTAATAATATTATAAATGATATCTCTTTTTAAAATTATGATAATTTCTAAATTTATGCTTATATTTATGGATTAATATAAGGATTAACCTTCAAATACATATAATATAAAAATTATAGATTCATTTAAAAGAATTACTTTTTAGAAAATCTTAGCAATCGAGATTATTAAAAGAATAAAAAACATAATAATAAGTATATTTTTTTCACTTTATCCCAATTATGTGGTTTCGTTTTTTTTTACATTCATCATTTGATAAGTATTTTCATTATTAAAATTAATATACTATCATTCAACTATATACTTCTATTTTAAATTATTTAAAACTAATAATATTTTGTACCCAATATATTTTACTTATCCAAGAAAATCATACCATTTGTCTTAATATTTTATAATAGAAGATGTATATTATATCATTGTTAAAAAACTATAAACTTAAAAGATAAAATCAAATATAAGTAGTTGAATTAATTAAAATAAAATATAAATTTATGAATATATACAATATAAAAATATAAAAATAAATAAATTGGCCGTGCAACGCACGGGTATAATTCTAGTAAGTATATAAAATGCGATATATAATTATAATAAATTCATGTATATCATAATATCGATATTCATTCATTATTCATATAACAATTTGTAAAGAAAATGCTTATAAGACTTTATATTGCACTTGCACAATGCATGTAAAAGTTATTTTGTCAGTTTATTCATTTCACATCCATTTGTATTTATTTATCGAATAGAAAGAGCCCTTACAATTAGAATTTGAGAGGGGTAATTAGTTTTTCATCATTTTTTAATTTTTCATTTGTTGTCAATTCTTTTTTTTTTTATGATGAATTTCTTAATTTCTACTCCTCCGTCTCGATTATTTCGTCCAGTTTCATCTTGCACGGATGTCAAAAATAATTTATGAGTGTATTAAATATTTGAACAAACTACCTGCCCTTATTTAGCAATAACTATCAATAATGGATCCTATTAATTGTATATCATTTACAATATAGTTCAAGGAATTCTTTGTAAACTCGTATAAAAAACAATAACAAATTTAAATAGTATGGACCAAATAATCGGGACAGAAGGAATATAATATATTAATTTTTTTACATTGCGTCAATAACCATTTTTTTAATTATTTTTCTAAGTAAATATAAATATGTGAATCGAGTTAAGTCGTGAAAGTACAAAGTTTGAGATATAACTTATAAGGTAGAAATTAATTTGTATGGGAGTACTAAACATTTGTCAATATTCAATATTTAATTTTAATGAACAAAAAAATATTAGCATATTACTCCCTCCGTCCCGGATCATTAGTCTGGTTTGAGTTCGGCACAGATACCAACACGAATGTAATAAGGGATTCTAATGGTACAATTAGTAAAAGTGATTAACACTTAATAAAAAAAAAAAGAATAAAAATTTGAAATTTGAAATTTCAAAACTGGAGGCAAAAACAAAAATTATTTCATCAACCAATAATTCAAATTTCCCACTACAACTGATTTATAAATATTCAACCAACATTCAGGTGTTTGCTACAGACATAAAAAATAATCAAAAAATTACAAATGGGTAAAGAAAAAGATGTTTCAGAATCTGCTAAAGATGAAATAGTGCAGTTCTTGCTTCTTCACTGCAAGAATGGCAAACCAGAGAGAGGGAGGATTGGAGAAATAGCTTAGATGGGAATGTAGTTTTTGATGGAAAAATAGGCATATGGCCCTTTACTGAGGAGGTACAGGCCAAAAGAAACAGCAAAAACAGACAAGCTGGAACTATGGAACTTAAGCCGATTGAATCTATCACAATGGATTTGATAAAAAACTGCCTAATTAAATAAGTAAGTAGCTTTGAATTTTTCAGTTGTGATGCATGTAACAATGAGTTATTCCTTATTCAGCCTATGTAATTTGCATTTCAGTTTTCAAATTTATGTTTTACATTTTCAGATTATTCCTGAAATTAAGGCAAGATGGCCTGCGTGTCTAAGCAAAACAATTTACATCCAACAAGACAATGCAAAACCTCACATTACAAACAATGATCCAGACTTCAGATTAGTGGCAAATGCAGATGGATTCAATATACATTTAGTGCAACAACCACCAAACAGTCCAGATTTGAATGTTAATGACCTAGGATTCTTTAGGGCTATCCAAAGTCTACAACAACAACAAGCATGCAAAAATACCAATGATCTTGTTAATGCAGTCAGATCAAGCTTCAATGCACTACAGCATATGACTTTGAACAAGGTTTTTCTCACATTACAGTCTTGTTTAGAAGAAATTTTGAAGATAAAAGGTTGCAACAACTACAAGATCCCACACATGAAGAATGATGCTTTAATACTGCAGCAGGACTTGCCTAAAAATCTAGAATTGCCAATGCAGTTAGTGAAAGATTGCCTAAAGTACATGATGGAAGAAGGACATGGACCAGGTAATGAGAAGTTCATGTTAGATTTAGCCATGGAGATAGCTTAGATGGTGATGCAGTCAGGCATTTGTAAAGAATATGCAAGAAAATTATGATTTTTGTAAAGAATATGCAGGACAGATATGCATTTGTAAAGAATATGCAGGACAATTATGCTTTTGTAAAGAATATGCGGGACATTTATGCATTTATAAAGAAAATTAAGCCTCAACACATTAATGAAACCACTTCAACTCGGATTTACTCATTTCAGACCTAATATGCATCACTAATGTAGTAAAACATGGATTGGTGAACAATTAACATCATTTCAGTATTTAACCCATTTATCCCACAGCCTTTTTTAAACATTAATGAACCAATATAGGATCAGAACCAAGGTCATGGACATAAGCAGCATAACCAACAAATGAGCAGAACCAACATAGGAACAGAACCAACATAGGATCAGAACCAACAAAGCAGCATAACCAACACATGAGCAGAACCAACATAGGATCAGACCCAACAAATCATCATATCCAACATGCTCGAGCAGAACCAACTTAGGATCAGAACCAACAAAGCAGCATAACCAACACATGAGCAGAACCAACGTAGGATCAGAAGCTACAAATCATCATATCCAACAAAGTAGCATATCCAACATGCTCGAACAGAACAAACATAGGAGCATAACCAAGTTTTAGTTAGATATCACCTGATTTCTGGAAATTGACATTTCCAGAAAGCTCGTAGAACCCCCCTCGTCAACCTCCAAAAGGCTCGAAGACCCTCCTCATCTTCATTCACCATTGGCTCATCCTGTGGACCGCTCAGAGCAAACCCACCGTAGAAACCCTCATCCAACGAGTCGGGATTTGAGTTGTCGGCCCCTAACGTGTCCCCCGTCCCGGCGGCATCGACGTCGCTCGAATCTGTGAAAGATGGCAACGGGAGGTACAAATTGGCGGTAGAAATAGGAGACAGAGACGACGGCGAGAGCGGCGCGTCTGATTTTTCCCCGCGGACAACGTCGTCACCAACTAGGGTAACAGAGGACGGCGAGAGAGGCGCGGCAGATTTTACAGGTGATGGAAGAGTTAGGGTTTTCGTCATTGCGAGGAGAAGAGGAGAGTGGTGAGAACGAGGAGAGCGGAGGGTGGGGAGAACGGAGGTGGGGAGAGCGGCGCACGACGCTGCCGTGGAGAGATTCAGTCGGGGAAGGGTTTTCCTCGAAGAGGATAGAAAAGATCGGAGATTCACTGTGCGATTTTAGGGTTAGGGGAGATCGGAGGGTGGTGAGAACGGAGGTGGGGAGAGCGGAGGGGGGGGGGGGGAGAACGGCGGTGGAGAGAACGGAGGTGGGGAGTTTGAGATCGGAGATGTGAAATTGTCGAAGAGAGAATCGAAGAGGAGAGAAGAGTGAGTGATGCGGCGCACACAGTAGTGTGAGGACTGTGTGTGCCGTTTTAGGGTTGGGGAGGGTACGTTAGGTTTTTAATTTTATTTTGTTAATTAAATAAATTAATTAAGAAATCATTATTTTTTGTTAATTAAGAGAATAAGATACCCTAATTCTTTCTATTTTGGGAAAACAGGACTAATGTTTGGAACAGACGAAAAAGGAAAATAGGACTAATGATCCGGGACGGAGGGAGTATAATTTATTATTATACATTGAATCACGCATATAAATTTAAGAGAATAAAAATGATTAGAGCAAATACAATACTTATAAAAATATCATTATTATTTGCAAATCAGCACAATTTAAATTGTTAAAAAAAAAAGTTTATAGTGATTTTTTTAAAAATTAAGCACCACAATTTAGTAGGATATCAATTTAGTCTGAAATTCAAAGGTAGAGCCAAATAATATGAGCAAACATCAAATTTGGGAAAAAGATATTTAACCGAAATTAATCGAGTTAAACGGTCATGGCATTAATGTGTTGGTTCCGTCGTAAAAACCTACTACCTCCGTTCCATAATAATTGTCTTGTTTGGAAATGGCACAGATACCAATGCGAGTAGAGATAGAGGAAATTAGTAGTTTATTCGTGAGTGTGTATAAACTTTCCATTTTATGAAAGAAGACAATTGTTTGGGACAGAGGAAAAAGGAAAACAAGACAATTGTTTTGGGATGGAGGGAGTATTTTTTTAAAAATAAAATTTTAACTTTTTTTTTTCTGTGTAAAGTATTATTAATTTTATAAAATATAAATATGAACTATTTCATACTATAGATTTTGTTTTATTTAATGGAAGTATTAAAATTAGTTTTCGCAATATTTTCGAAATATTTGCTCCCTCCGTCCAGGTCAAATTGTCCACATTTGACCGGACACGATAACCAATGCATGTGAGTGGTAGTGGGAGTTAGTGGGATGAATATTTTATTGATGAGTGTAGAAAATTTGCTATTTTAGGAAAGTGGACTAATATTGTGGGACAAACGAAAAAGGAAATGTGGACAATTTACTTGGGACAGAGTGAGTATTACATTGATAAGTTGTTGTTAATTTGAATATAATATTGTAAAGTCAATTCAATTGTTTGGACTTGCTTTACAAATGGAAGTATGTAACGAAATATTTTTAAAAACAAGTTTCAAGAGAGTTTTTGAAAGTGATTAATTATTATGTTTTAGTAAAAAATAAATAATAATATTTAATCATTTGGATCAAATCAATATTCAAAAATACTTTTTTGTTGCTGCCGCAATATACTATGCAAATTAATTAATGAATAAAACATTCAAAAAAATAGAAACTAATTATAATTTCGACTTTTGAGCTCATTGGAACTCGCAGCTACACTATAGGTTATAGCAGTAATAATACAATCTATACATACTCCTCTCCACCCATTATCTATCTATTGTTACTTAATTACCTTCTTAAATGTTAATTCACATTCTTCAATTCCCCAAATCCAACATCTATTACTCTTACTCTCCTTCACTTTCTCCAATTTTCCTAACTCAACCATCTCTATCTTCCTTCTTCTGCTATAATTTTCATTTGTTCATCTTGTCACTTCCTTTCATTATCTCTTTTGTTAACTAAGAATTGCCATTGCTAAGTCCATTTAATTTTGAAACAACAACTATGTAAACTGGTGGGAATCAGGGACAGGAAATTGTAGCATCGTTTTCCCCCTCATTTTACCCCTTCTTATTTTCTAATCGAGGATTTCTGATGCTTCCCACTTTTGTTGGACTACCGACACCTACATCTAAATTCCATGGAGATAGAATTGCATGGCTTCCACGTCCGAGGCATCAAAATTGAGGAGACTGAGGTGGTTGTGCCGGCGGAAGATCTGGCCTTCGTTAGACACATCTCCCTTTTATTCATTTTCCTAATTAGCTTTGATATTATTTGTGTTGGGACAAGAGTACGCTGCGCGTGAGAGCGGGTGTTAAGAATATTGTCCCACATCAACCTGAGTTAAACTTATGTATAAATTGGGGTTGAGCACTCTCTCCGTTTGAGCTAGCTTTTGAATATGAATTCTACCTTACAATTTGCATCTCTCCAAAGTATTTTGCTGCTAACGTACTCCCTGCACACACACTTTATCGCTCAACCGGAAGCACATCGGCCTCTTTTGTGAGATTGCACTTAAGAGAGGCAATTGATAATAATATTGAATATAAGCCATGCAAATAAAATTCCAATTGCTTCCACACCAGTAACGAACTCCACCAAATCACAAATCATCAACTGTGACGGAGAGTTTGAACCTACAAGGAAAAGCACACTCATCACTCCATAACACGTTATTTACTTCACTGTACAGCTCAACCACATGAATTTGTATAGATATGTGATTTAGTACACTTCACATTAAGCAAAACTAACTAAAATCATGAGATTTAGAGCTATACCTTTTATTCTTCTTCTTGCTCCTCTTCGCTTCCGCTGCAGCATCTCTATCATCATCGTCAACAAGGCGAACAAGGCTTCCCTGAAAATTTTGACAAATGAAACCTTCTGGAAGGCCGTCAATGGTGACCTTCTTCTTATAACACTTCTTCAGAATATCAAAGCAGTAAAAATGGGAACCATGTTGCAGAATAACTTCTCCTCTGCTCTTCGAATATGCTACAGGCTTGTGAATCTTTGTACGATTACCTCCGGCTCCAAAACGGTCTTTGTTAACCAACGACAACAACTTAATCCACGCTGTGGCTTCTGACTTCTCATCTGTCATTATCCATGCGACCATGCATTCGTCTACCTGGGATCCATCAAAGCGCTCGACCATGTAATGAAAGCTAACAAGCAAGCATCCATCGGAGGAATCTAGATGAATGTTGATGACATGGTAGGGTTCGTCAGACAGAGCGGGCAGCGGCAGCAGCCGGTACTCCTCAGTAGCTAAATCCAGCACCATTACCACATGACCGGTATCGTGTGTCCAGTGTCTCCAGTGCAATGCACCGTTCAGATAAACACCAACGCCCCTTATCATCGTACCCTGCGGAGAATCTTTGATCACTTTCCATGTTCTAGATTTAAGGCTGTAAGTGCAAGTTTCGAGCTCAAAATCCTTCCGCTCGTACAAGTTATTAATCCTCACAACTTTATAGTCATCAGCAGCGTAATCATAGCCAAACCCCATACCACCCTCTATTTTATCACTGTCGGGATAAGTCAGATTCAGGAAGTCCCGAGTTAAGGGATTCCAGATCACTATCCAGTCGTAGAAACTATAGCCAGAAAGGAGAATCAGACCGTGGCATGAGATTACCGGCAGGTCACCAAGGAGATGTGAGGTCAACCTATTCTTCATACGGGTGAGGTCAACCGTTTGTTGGGCATGATGAGCGTAGGTCACAGAGTGGAGTGATAAAGAATAAAGGCGGGAGCATTCGGAGTAGACTGCTGCTGGAAGAATGGTGGGTGAGAGTGTGCGATTTGATGAAGGAGGGATCGTCTATGATGCAGCACCAAGCTCTGCAGACTGCCCGGAAGCGAAGGAGAGATTCCGCCGGCAGACGGAAGGAGTATTTTTCGGTATAAATCGGAGGGTACGTCGGACATTATATTATTGAAGTTTGAGAACGAAATGGAAACGGTGTGAGAGAGAGAGAGGGGAGGAGGAGGAGGAGCGTTGTGAGATTTGAACTTTGAACGGTTTTTTATACCGCCTCCAAGGGTTCAACGATTAAAAATTAAAATTAATAATTACTCATATTTTTATCGTTATTAATTATAAGTACTGAAATGGTGAGCTTAATTTAAAGCTTTTCTTTTTCTTTTTTTACTGATTACTTTTATAATTTTATTTAATTTATTTGTTTAATAACTTTAATGTTTAAATATTAGAATGATACAAAATTAGATTATAAAAAAAATTAAACATAATCCAAAATTATAATTATTGAAACAAATTCAAGAAAAAAAATAAAAGAAAGGGAAGAAAATGTCTTGAAACAAACAAATTAAGTTAATGGTATTCATATTCCCCAAATAATTTTTTACAGTTCCCATATCTTTTTTCTCGGTCATAAAATTAGTGATACCGGTACCAACCAACACCGCCATTCTCTCCTATCATTTCATTTCCGATAACCAACAATAACAGATTTTTAATTATCTCTATTTATTCTCCAAAACAATTTTCTCACCTTTTCAATACCGGTCAGACATTGCTCCTCAATTATATTTCTTCCTCCACAAATTAGAAAACCACAAACTCAAATCTAAAATACAATAAGTGTTATATATATAAAAAAATAATCTATCTCTAATTCAAAATACCAAACTTAAACTTAAAAAATTATTCATTCCCTCCCCATTTTCCAAATACTACCAATATATGAATTTCATATTAAATAAATTATTATGATTTTTAATCATTAATGAATATAAGATATCATTAATCCTATATATATTTATGAAACAAGCAATAAAACTTCATCACAATCATTGAATTTATTAACAAATAATATTCAATTTATTTCATCAATAAATACTCCATAAATTATACAACCAGTTTGCATATATTGGAATAAAAACACAAATCAACTAAATATATATATATAATTGAATGATAAGCATGAGTATGTAGTAGACTAATCAGAGTGTGTGGAATTGCAGTAAATTAGTGCCCATTTCTGAAGGGTAAAGTAGCAACAACGCTTTATTTCAAAATTCTTATGAGACAGCAAAATCTATGGCACAGAGAGAAGAAAAGAAAGGCAATTAACATCAGTAGTGTATAAATTACAAGGAGGAAAAACAAAGAGAATGAGTTGAAGGCAAAGAACAACTGACTAATGCACTCCTTATGAGGTGGGCTTATTTGAATCAGTCACATCCCAAAATGCAACTCTTGTGGAAATGGAATTGCTACAATATATGTAGTGCTTGTCAAAACTTGAGGTAAGCTAGTTGGGATTCATTTCTATATGAAGCTTATTGAATTCAGCTTAATGCACCGCTAAAGGCTCGATCAGCGTAAGGTTAATACAAATATATTATTTTCCTCTTTTTTTTTCTTTTTTTTTTTTGTGCAAGTTAAGATTACATTCAACATACAAGATTGAAAGCTCAGTTAATCGTTATTGAAGTTGGCAGTCCATTCTACTTTCTTAGCCTTACTTGTATATAAATGAATTTATTGTCTCTAACAAAACCAATGAGCAAGATTTCAAATAGTATATATATATATATATATATATATATATCTATATATATGATAATAATTATTAACGTGAGAAATGAGAATAAATCTCAATCATCCAATTTTGCATATCAACAGTCAAGATTAAAAAAAATTCGTCTTCATTATATGCACTATAATATTTATTATTTCATTTTAAGGGTATTTTTGTAATATTTTCCCCTCTCTTCCAATAAAATTATAAAAAATGCTGAATAATCATAACTCATTCAATTTAAATTATTTTCTCATATATTATATATTAAATTAAAGATAATTTTATTATCTTTCAAATAAAATCCTTATCCCTTTTTTTTAATTCGGGTGGCACCCTTGTCGTACCTACTATGACGCACATATTATGATATTCACATACTCTCACTCTAAGATCATCTCTAATAATGATACTACGCCTTAGTGTCATGAATAAGACAAATATTTTGTGATTTTAAAAAAAAATGAAGCAAAAGTCATTATACTAGTGTGTCATCCAATCCATGGGTTATCCAATTACATAGTGCCACTTGGCAAAATGTGATTTGATATTCTATTTCTTTGTATAAATACACTAAATCTTATATATTACTCCCTCCGTCCCAGTTGATTAGTTCCCTTGAGATTTGACACAATAACCAATGCAAGTAGAGATAGAGAAAAAGAGTATTTTATTAGTGAGTGGAGATTAACTTTCCATTTTAGGTAAATGGACAATTAAATGAGACGGATGAATAAGGAAAGAAGGACTAATGAAGTGGGACGGAGGGAGTATAAATTATAAATAAAAATTATATCAAAATTGATAAAAATAAATTTCTATAAAATGTATCCAATATTAATATATTTCTATTTTAATTTTATAGACTATATTTTATTATTGAGTCAAATATTAACTTTTTAGAGTATATGTAATATTTTTATTACAATTATATAGTTATATATAAATATATAATTAAAAATTAATAAATAATATCTATTGAAGTATAAATATGAAAATAAAATGAATTTTAGATTGAGTGAATGTCATCACTATAGTAAAAATTAAGTTGGTTGTGGATTATGTAAGTAAAAGAAATAGAAAATAATATTTTATTAATATAAAAATAAATTGTGTTAGGTTGTTAGTAGAAATAGTTTAAATTCCGCTCTCATTTTCACTCACTTTAACCAGGGGTGTGCACGGTCCTGTTTGGCCGATTTAAGGAGCAAAGTACAGACCAAACCAATATGTACGGTTTGAATTTTTCACAAACCAAACTAGCCAAATAATTATTTCAAACCAAACCGGCCAAACCATATTAAAACGGTTTGGTTCGACCGGTTTAAACGGTTTGAAGAATATTCAACTATTAATATTACAAAAAATCAAACTTGTATATCAATTTTATTATTATATATTAATGAAAGAATGATACACAAAATAAAACTAATATAAATATATCTCGCTTGTCATTAATTATAAATATGAGATAAATAATAAATAAATAATATTATGATTGCAAGAAACAATTAAGTATAAGTTGATTTATAGGGTTACAATTCGAAAGAATATAAACATCGGACATATATATCAATATAATTGATATTTTAGCTTTCTATGAAATGATATTTTATTATCATTATTATATTTTAAATTATATTACATTCAAACGGTCGGCCAATCCAAATCATCTAGTTTGAAAATTTTCAAACCAACCCGACCAATCATTTTTCTCAAACCAACTAAACCGGCCAAATTAATTTGATTTAGCTGATTAGGCCGGTTTTGGCCAAACCAAGCCCATCCCTAACTTTAACTACCTTATCAAAGTGGCCCTTGGTTGCAGTCCTAGGCAAGCGATTTTTTTTTTTAAAAAAAAATTCTCGCATTATTTAATAAAATAAATTGCAAATCATTTCCAAAAGTACTAACACCTTTTTGAAAAATCAGAAAAATGTAGCATTGCCATTTTTGAAATCTATTGATAACAATGGCTAAAATGGTGAGATGAAATAGCCAAAATAGCAAATCCAATTTTTTCTCAATTTTGTATATATCGGGAAAAAAGTGAAGAAAAGCCATTTTCAATATAATTTGAAACTTAATTTCAACCACATAAAAATAATTAAAAAATTATACTTAAAAAAAAAAGTTAAATGACTAAAATTAGGAAAAAAGTGAACTTTAAAAAATATTCTAAAACAAAATATATTTAAAAAAAAAAGAAAAAAAAAATCAGTCATAACACACAACACTGAACACAAGCCAAAATTTTCTTATCATTAAATTGTGGGCCTCACCATTTACAGATAAAATTGTACCCGGCTCCCCTCTCTCTATCTGTTCCTCTACCTGATTATCTACCCCATTATCTGCCCGATAGCTACTATAGTTTGTAAATTAATAGGAAACGTGTATAAGTGCAGTGATCAATAAAGTTCGAAATCAAACTGATGGATTAAAATACGGACTAGGGTAAAAAATTTATAATCCGAAATTATTTTTAACCAAACGGATTGAATTCGATGGGTTGACGGCCCGAACAGTTGAGCCCGGCGGGTTACGGGTCGGCCTGTTGGTCGCGTAACATTTAAGAATATATAAATATATATATATATATATATATATATATATATATATATAATATTTTATTATTTATTATTTTTAATATTATTTATATCCTACTATACCCATTAATTATACACTTAATTCTCTATACCTAATTTTTCGTCATATAAAATCTCGTCTATCTCTCACAGTAACGTAGTCCGTTACCCTCAAATCGAAAAATTCTATTTCTTCCTCTTTCATTGTCTTTCACTCGCCACTCTACTAGTTAATGTACCTACTCATTTCTTCATTTCAAGCATATGTAGCCCCTCGTTATTGTGTACACCCTAGTGAAAACTACATTTAATTTTATATTCCCTATTTGATCATTTTATATGTTGAAGAATGTATTTCTATTACTTAAATTAGTTGGTATATAAAGATTGATATTTTTCTTCAAATTATGATTGGATAACCTTTTATCCACTAATCACTATTTTTTTGCGAAAATATTGTTGTTTGATGTCTTTTATTTATGTTGGTTGATTATTTTATTTTTGTTTTGGGGGTTGTTAAAATATTTTAAGAAAATCTTTACAAAAATAAACCTGTAAATCTTGTCAATCCGACGGATCAGCCCGAAAATTGGTGGGTTAGGATTAGGTTCAATAATTTTTAGCTCGATTCAATTCGGACCAAATAACTCGTAACTTGATAGGATTAGTCCGAAATCCGATGAATTAGCCCAATTTACATCCCTGGATATGATATTGCAAAGTAAAGTGTGGTCCGATAATTTTTTTAGTGCCGAGAGAGAGTATGATAATAAAATACTCCTAAATTGGGCAATATTCATCATTTCACATCCTAATGGATACAGAGACATACTAGTATTAATTAGGATTTATGCTACTAAGATAATAAAGAAAATAGATATGCAAATCCCAATTGCCTCCAACAAAATTATAACTCGAATAACTCACAAGTCTTCAACTGTGATGGAGAGTTTTAACCTACAAGAATAAACATCCTAATTAGTTCACTTCACATTCAATTCAGAAAAAACTAATTAAATAAGATTTTATAATTTTACCTTTGATTCCACTTCCTCTTCCTCATCCTCTTCCTCTTCCTTGTAGATGATGATTTTGCTGCTGCAGCACTTGTATCATCGTTTTCGGCGTCAACAAGGCGAAAAAGACTACCCTGAAAATCTTGACAAGTGAAATATTTCGGAAAGCCGTGGATGATGATCTTCTTCTTACAATTCCTCCGAATATCAAAACAGTACAAATCGGTAGCAAGCTGCATAATAACTTCTCCTGTGCTCTTCGAATATGCCACAGGCTTCCGAATTGTCATACCATAACCTCCGACACTGTTTTGTACTTGAGCAAAAGAAAACAGCTTAATCCACGTCGACATCTCTATTGATAAACCGTCTTTCATTATCCATACGTCCACGCACTCATCCACTTGGGATCCATCAATGCGCTCAGCCGTGTAGTGATAGCTAACAAACAAGCATCCATCCAAAGAATCCAGATGTATGTTGGGGACATGGACATCGGCGGGCAGAGGGGGCAGGGCCAGCAGCCGGTACTCTTCAGTAGCTAAATCCAGCTCCACTATCACAGTCTTGTTTATCCAGTATAAAGCACCGTTCCAATAAACACCAAAGATCCGCCGTAACCTCGTCTCCGACGGACAATTTTTGATCATTTTCCATGTTCTAGATTTAAGACTATAAACCCAAGTTAAGAGTACAATATTGTACGGCAAGAAGTGCTTGTGAACTATCCTCATAACCTTATAGTCATCAGCAGCATGATCATACCCAAGCCCCACACCCGCCAACTCCAGGAGACAATAATATCGAGTAGACAGCCGGAGGAAGTCCCGACTTAGTGGATTCCAAATCGCCCAGTCCTTGGTGGCGCGATCGTCGTAAAGGAGGATCAGGCCATGACAGGAGCTTGTTGGCAGTTGATGAAGGCCAGACAGACCGCGGGCGAACAAATTCTGTATAGGGATGAGATCAACCGTTTGTAGGGCATCATGATCTGCGTAGCTCAGAGAGTGGTGTGACATGTAATGAAGGCGAGCGCATTGGGTGCCTCTGATAAGAAGACTGCTGTTGGAAGAATTGTGGGTGAGAGTGTGCGATTTGATGAAGGAGGGATCGTCGATGATGAAGCGCCAAGTCCTGCAGACTGCCCTGAAGCGGAAGAGAGACACCGCCGGTAGACGGAGGAGTATTTGACGGTGTAAATCGGAGGGTATGTCGGACATTATATTATGGAGACAATGATGAACTTATGAGAGAACTTGGTTTTGAGTTTTTAAGGGGAAAACAGCCGCAGCGGAGGAGGTGAGAAACAAGACCGCAGCGGAATGAGGAAAACTGGAAAATGGGAAGAAGATGGAAATCCTACTTTCTTCGAGCACATTTATCTCCATTTCAATTTTTTTATTTTTTTTAAAATTTATGTTAATATTATTTCTTACGAATTGAAAAAATAATTATGTTTAATTTTTTAAATAAAGAATACAAATTTTAAATCTTTATTTCTACTAACATTTCTTTCCTATTTTTAATTTCTTTATTCATATGCATATTAAATTAATAAAAAATAATTTATTAAATAAACATAATTTAAATAAGGACATCCCTAATTCTTTGGGTACAATTACTCTTGATATCTTGCTTATTGTTTAAAATTTTGAAGTTCATTTTTAGGTTCCTAGAACCCAACATTTTCTTGCAAATAAGTTAGTAAATCTTGTGCGTATTCACAAACAAACTGTTGTTCTCTCGACCCCCTTATGACGTTGTGCTATGGTATATCTTTTCGATGCATGCCAAGTTTATCTAATAGATAAAAAAAAATAAAATCTTAACTTGTAGTACAAAATTTTCTTCCTTATTTACGATTTCTTTAATTAATATACGTAATAGATAAATAAAAGATATTTTATTACATGGAAAGATTGAAGTATTAAAATAATATTAATGCAATAATTATAATATTTATGAGATTTTATTTATTTATTTGTAAAATAATTTATTTAATACTGATTTATATATCAAAGTCCATACAATAAAATAATTCTATAATGAAATATTAAATTAATAATAAAAGGAATAAAATTATATTTTTTGTTAAATAGTTAATATGATATTAAGCTTATCAATATATACATACTGTTGGTCCCGGATATCAGGGTATACTTTGGCAGCGGAAAATACGTAAGTTCGTTTCTTGCACTCTGCTGGTTACACAGCTGACTGGGACCTTGTCAGCTGGTAAGTCAACTGGCACTATGAGTACTCAGCTGACTGGCGACTGGCTGGTCAGCTGATAGCTCAACACTTAGAATATTTTAAGTCGTGTTTGCACAGTTATCAGTTTTCAGATATACACCAGCACTTGGGTGCTGGGTTTCAAATACAAATCTAAATACTGAAAGCAGATAAAGGCAAAGGATTTTTATAGTGGTTCGATCAACTGATCTACGTCCACTCTCCAGTCGACTCACTGGAAATTCACTAAAAGAGTAATCCGGTACAAAGTTCCTACGATCTATCTCCAGCTGGTAAATGCCCCGTCTACCAGTCCACTGGATCAACCGCTCCCGGTCCTTGTCCTTCTTCAACTCTCGTCAGATGGATGGAGTGCGAGCACGTCACTTCAACCTCCTCCTGCTGACTACGTGGGTGTTGAGTTCTCCCAAGAACGTAGAGTAATCGGTCACAGGTGTCCTACGATCTATCTCTAGCTGGTGAATGCCCCGTCCACCAGTTCACTAGATCAACCGCTCCCGGTCCTGTTTCCTCTTCAACTCTCGTCAGATGGTGGAGTGCGAGCACGTCACTTCAACCTCCACAGCTGACTGGGTGTTTTAGTTCTCCCAAGAACGTAGATCCTTTTGCGGCAGAATGCCCGTAATAACTCAAGTGCTGGCTGGCACAGGAGCTGCTGTGAACTTCCTCGGAAGAGAAAGAACACCAATGAGATCTAAACTTACAAGCTGGAAGCTTGAAGTCTCGTGTTTGAATAGATCAACACACGGAAAGCCTTAAGAAAGGCCTCGAAAGATTTGCTTGCGCGTAAGAGCTTTCGGAAGGAGAGAATGATCTTGAATGTTTGGAAGCCAGCTAAAAAAAACTTCTTAAATGTTTGTAGCTCCGACCTATTTATAGACGCAGGATCCCATTCAAATTTCTAGCCGTTTGGACACATCCAGAAAGGTGTCAGACCTCGGATGTCCTTTTGATGGAGGCAGGTATGCTTTTCTGGAAAGCGCCATACCTTGACTGCTTTATCTGACATAGATCTCTTTATGTCAGAACGGCTCTATTCGTCAGTACGAGGAATCGCAACTGGTGTCTTGAACTGATAGACTTTAAGGTATCCTCCTTAAAGTCATACTTTGTCAGTTGATTCCTCAGACGAATCTTCTTTTTGTCTCTAAGACTCTGGGAGAGTGAATCTTGAATTCTGCTGGTAACATCCGACTGGTAGATCATGCTGGTGATCTTGTGCTGGCAGTCTCTGCTGGTGACTTGCGCTGGCACAATCTAAGTCTACCAATGTCTGGATGTTAACTCTTGAAATCTCCCGTGACTGGTGGCTTCACCGCTGGTGAATAGTGTCAGCCAGAACACATATTCTGCTGGTGAATAGTAGCCAGTCATTAGCTCTACTCATGCTGATGAACAGTGTC
>JAPKLW010003558.1:0-39461 GCA_026898455.1 Plectranthus barbatus
AGTATGAGAAATAAGAATAAATCTTAGCCTTTGATTTTGTGATTTCAACGCTCATGATCTATTTTACTCCGTGTGCAGTTTTCCTCGATTATCCTGCAGTTTTGCAAAATTAAGGTTATTTTTGTAATTTTAGCTTTTTTTTTTAATCTGAAATAGTATCTCATTAGATTTTTTATTCCTTTCTTCTCGCGATTTAATTTCTTCTTCCTTCTTTGTTCGAATTGATTTATATTTCTTTTGTCGATCAGATTTTTTTCTTTGTTTCTGGATTTCGCATTCGTATTCGGTCTCGACGTTGTTAATTATGCATGAATATAGTTTAAAAAAATTTGTTTTATTCAAATCGACGTTCATTTTTTCTATTATATTGTGCATCTTTAGTGTTAACTTTGTGCATTTTTGTATCTTACATGTTCATTTATTCCTTCTTTGTTCAAATTGATTTATATTTCTTTTGTCGATCAAATTTTTTTTTCTTTGTTTCTGGATTTCGCATTCGTGTTCGGTCCCGACGTTGTTAATTACGCATGAATATAGTTTAAAAAAATTGTTTTATTCAGATCGACGTTCATTTTTCTATTATATTGTGCATCTTTAGTGTTAACTTTGTGCATTTTTGTATCTTACATGTTCATTTATTCCAAAGTGTGTTAATAAGATGAAGCATTTTAAGGGCATAGTTTTTAGAACTGTTGATGTTGGTATTGAGTTTTATAGAGACTACGCTCGTGTTGTTGCTTTGAAGAAGAAGATGTTTAATTTTTTTTAATTCGTATTTATGTAAAAATGAAGTAAATCGGGCTAAAAATGAAGTAAATTGGGCTAAAAATGAAGTAAATCAGGCTTAAAATGCAGGTTGCTGTTTGTGTTTGAGTATTTTTTACAGTTTTAGCCTTTAAAGACTAAAACTGCACGATATTGGGGCAAAAATGCCTCGTTTTTCAATATGCTGAGAATGAATCCTGTTCGTCGATTTGATGAGATGGACGCGCGAGATTTATTCTTATTTCTCATAGTAACTCCTATTCTCAACTGATCACTATATATATATATATATATATATGAGAGTGATCATATGAGAACTCTCCTTACCATGTGAATATATGAACTAATCTCGGCCATCCAAATCGGTGATCTAACGCTCAAGACTTAATAATTTCCGTCTTGCATTATAGAGTAGTGTAGTAAAACATGCATTAAAGAGTAATTTTGTAATATTTTTCTCTCTCCTCTAAAATCATCCTAAATCTTTAAATGACCATAACTCCTTCGATTTAGATTATTTTTTCATGTATCATATATCAAATTAAAAGTAATTTAATTATCTTTCAAACGAAATCTCTATTGCATATCTTCAATTTTAAAATCATCGTAAAAAATGAAAATTAGTGATTATATGCATAATTCTCGTAACAGTATACGAATTCTTATATAATGAATGAAGTTGCGCTATATAATAAATGAAGTTATAGTATATAATGCAGAATATGATAGATAAAATGCAATATATTTTTTAATGCGAGATCAACAAAAAATTAAAATTCATTATCTTTGCATACTGTAGAAAATATTATAGTTGTTATTAATGTTGATCATACATTATTTGTTTTTAATTATGTAGTTTTTTTGTTATATTATATAAATGTATATTATTATAACATATAATGAATGTTAGGTATATAATGCATGTCGATGTCAAAATAATGCGGTCCACGAAGTATCAATTCACCTTAAAAATAAGGTTCACACGATAAACATTCAAATATTCATTATAACAATGATTTTAAATAGTTTGATGCACGAATAAGAATTTATATATGACAAGAATCTTTGAGAAAACTAATAATAGATATGTTTCAATCTAAAAAATTAGAGAATTTTCCTTATTTATTATTTTCTATATTAATTAAGATATTTTCTATATCAATTTTGATATGAATATCTTATATTTAGTGCATATAGTTCTATTTTTCTCTCTCTTAAAATCATAAATATCATAATTCTCTTAATTTAAATTATTTTTTAATGTACCAAAATAATATTGTTTTATTATTTTTAAACTAAATCTCTATTGCACATATTTAGTGGGAGTAAACTATGTAACTTATGAAAATTATTAATCTTTTGCACAAATCAAATAATTTATGTATTATAATGTAAGTAAAATAATTTTGCTCTAAAATAAAAATAATACACTATAGTTCCGATTAAAACGTCATCGTAAAAATAAAAATTAGTGATTATATGCATAATTCTCGTAACAGTATACGAGTTCTTATAAAATGAATGCAATTGTACAATATAATGCATGAAGTTATAATATATAATGCAGAATATGATAGATAAAATGCAACATGTTTTTTTCAGCGAAATCATCATTTATCATTATATTTGCACTTATTATGCATTATATAGTAATAACATACGCATTATAATGAAAGTAATATAATTTTTCTCTAAAATAAAAGTAATACCATATATAATGCAAGAAGTAATACCATATAATGATAGTAATATTGTTCTCAAATAAAAGTAATACCATATTATAATGCAGGAAGATGTTTGTTAGATATATAAGGAATGTTAGGTATATAATGCATGTTTCTGAAGGGATTTGTGAACTGAATCACGAAGTTCGTTTGCCAAGGATCGTTAATTGGAATATCAAAAATAAATTGCTATGCCTATGATTAATCATAGCATGCTCCTATTGAATATGCATAAGGGGGTTTATGCGGAATACCTGAATTGCGAAACCCTGAAGTGCGAGTGCGCGGAGATTCCTCTTGATCTTTTCCCACGCACAAAGATTTAATTACTAACAGATTGAGGAAATAAATCTGTGAAAATTAATGAGTAATTTTCAAAAACAAGAAGGAGAGAGAAGAAAGAAGATAATCCTCCTGATCTGATATTCTGATCTGTATCCCAACTCAATCTGAATATCTGGTGAAGATTTCCTTCAGATTTCTTGCCCGGTTGAGAAGCAAAATTTCCTCCTCGTTTCTCAGATCTAGTCAATCACCACAGCTCCCAAAACCTGGTTTGCTGTGTGCAACTTATGATCTTGTGGTGTGTTGAGATCTAAGGAACTGAGGCCTATTTATAGGAAAATACTGGACTTCTATTGGGCTTGAGTTTCATGGGCCAGACCAGGGACCAGGATGCAAATAGCAAATAAGGCATATCAATTAATTAATTCTCATATTCAACCCAGAATATAATTAATTAATTAATATTGATTCATTCCACCAGAGATTCAATACTGTCCTACCCATATGCTATCACGTTTTGAGGTACAGGTTACATGGGCTCGGTATATCCCCACATTTAAGGTTACAGACATTCGTTAATTAATTTAAGCTCTGACAAGCTATTTAATTAATTAACATCTTATATTCCTGAGTCAATCCACTCAAACCTTTTTACTTATGCTTGAACTTAATCAGCCTGCAGGACTTTAGCATAACGAACCTTTTGAGCTGCTCAGGGAATGTCACCATCCTATACTGGATGTGGTTACCTAGTTCCAGTACCAGACAGTCATACACAAACTGCTATTACCCAAGATACAGATATACAAGCTCAACTAGAGCTTTTCACTGCAACTCAGTAATACACAATCTGGATATACTTTTGTACCTTCATATAGGCTTAGGATCTCATCAAGCCATAGTGATCTAGATTCTTTTAATGTCTGATAAAAGAATCGATCTCAACTTAGGTCCTTATCAATGTGTGCCCCACACCAACATACCAAGCCATCCAAGATAAGATGCTTATTACTGCGTATGCTGCAACCTACACCGACAGTTTATCCTGGAACTGTCTCAGCTGTGATAACCATTTATATCTCGCTAGGTCAAACGATCCATACGATCTTCCTTGATCTACTACACATCGTATGATCTCCCTATCGACGAGATAAGAGGATAATTGCATTTGCGACACATGTTTGTTAATTCAGACAAGAGATGAACATACAACATTTATGATTCCCAGTATATTAACCAATCGACCTTGTACATAATTTACCAATTATAATGCTTTCAGTATATAAATCCATCAATCTCCCACTTATACTCAAAGCATTATACAGGTGCTTTCCAGAGTATAACGCATCTAAACTAATCTAGCTATTACATCAATCATTCAACGTGGTTAGCTTTGCCCTCAGCCCAAGGTTACGTACATGCATCTCGTAGACCTTCTGAGGCAGAGCCTTTGTGAATGGATCCGCTAGATTATCTTTTGTATCAATCTTCTCTACTAGCACATCACCCCTTGCTACGATTTCTCGTATAATATGGTACTTCCTTTCAATATGTTTTGTTGCTCTGTGAGTTCGTGGTTCCTTTGAATTAGCCACAGCTCCCGAATTATCACAATATACCGTGATGGTCTTGGGCAGCTTAGGAATCACGTCTAACTCCAGAAGAAAGTTTCGAAACCATACTGCTTCTTTCGAAGCTTCAGAAGCTGCCACATATTCTGCTTCCATGGTGGAGTCAGCAATGCACTTCTGCTTTGCACTCCTCCATGATATGGCCCCACCTCCCAATGTAAATACATAGCCAGAGGTGGACTTCTTTTCATCTCGGTCTGCCTGGAAATCCGAATCAGTGTAACCCATAGGGCACAACTCCTCACACTGATAGACGAGACAATAGTCTCTAGTCCTTTTCAAGTATTTTAGTATGTGCTTTACTGCAGTCCAATGCGCCTGTCCAGGGTTAGACTGGTATCTCGCTACCATGCCTACAACAAAGCAGATATCTGGCCTCGTACATAGCATTGCATACATGAGGCTCCCCACGGCCGATGCATACGGCACATTCCTCATTTCATCTTTCTCCCTTTGTGTCACCGGACACTGATCCTTAGAAAGATATATGCCATGTCTGAAGGGTAACATACCTTTCTTGGTAGTTTGCATGCTGAAACAGGCAATCACAATATCCATATATGATTCTTGAGACAAGGTCAGCATCCTCTTATTGCACTCCCGCAATACTTTTACCCCTAGGATGTATCCTACCTCCCCAAGGTCCTTCATATGAAACTATTCGGATAACCACCCCTTTATGCCCGACAATACTTCCACATTGTCGCCAAATAGGAGAATATCATCTACATAAAGTGCAAGGAATACCACGCTTCCGCTGACACATAGACGGTACACGCAACTCTCGTTTGAACATTGTGAAAATCCATAGGATTTAATCACTTCATCAAAACGCAGATTCCATGACCGTGAAGCTTGTTTAAGTCCATACAGCGACTTCCTTAGCTTCCAGACCAAATGTTCTTCGCCGTTCTGCACATAACCTTCTGGCTGTTGCATATAGATGTCCCTACCTTCTTCAAGGTACCCATTCAGAAACGCGATTTTGACATCCATCTGCCATATTTCTAGGTCCTTATGTGCTACTATGGCTAGGAGTATACGAATGGACTTAAGCATGGCTACCGATTAGAAGGTCTCGCCATAGTCTACACCTTCTTTCTGACTATAACCCTTCGCCACCAGCCTTGCTTTGAAAGCTGTAATTTCACCATTCGCTCCTTTCTTTCTTTTGTATACCCATTTGCACCCTATGGCTCGACAGCCATCTGGCAAATTAGTTTTCTGGTATACATCCATAGCCGTAATAGATTCTATTTCCGAATCCATGACGATCAGCCATTTGTCTGCATCTTTATCAGATACCGCCTCGTCATATGTCCAGGGATCGGTATCATCCAGTTGGTTTTCCGGGATCAAGTCAGAGGACTCTCCCACGAACATATACCTTTCGGGTTGGTGGACAACCCTCCCACTGCGACGAGGTATCTGAACCGTGTCGGTAGTTGACACAGTACGCGTTGGTCCCATGCCTTGCATTAGTGGCAGTGTTGGTATAGCCTCACCTGTTACAGGTGGATTTACCACTACACTGGGCTTTCCTGATAGAATTGCTTCCTTATCCTCAAGCTCGTGGAGGATAATTTCACTCTTGGATCTGTGGTTTCTTACATATTCGTCCTCCAAGAATCTTGCGTTAGTACTGACAACCACTTTCTGATTCTCAGGACAATAAAAGTAACCACCTTTCGTTTGCCTGGGATATCGTACAAACAGCATCAGCTTACACCTACTTTCTAACTTATCAGGTTCCTTTGTCAGCACATATGCTGGACAACCCCAAACCCTCACTTTGTTCAAACTTGGCTTTCGCCCATACCTGAGTTCCAGAGGCGTTTTAGGAACTGATTTAGAAGGTACCAGGTTAAGCAAGTAGGCCGCTGTCTCCAAGGCATATCCCCAAAACAAAATCGGCAAGCTTGCATAACTCATCATCGACCTGATCATTTCCAAGAGAGTTCTATTTCTTCTTTCCGCTACACCATTTTGTTGAGGGGTTCCTAGTGCAGTCCACTGGGATGTAATCCCGTTGTCTGACAAGTACTTCAAGAACTCGTTACTGAGGTATTCTCCACCACGATCTGATCGTAGTGTCTTGATAGTCTTACCTAGCTTCTTTTCTACCTCAGTCCTAAACTCTTTGAATTTCTCAAAGCATTCAGACTTGTGGCTAAGCAAATAGACATATCTGAATCTTGAGTAATCGTCAATGAATGTGGCAAAGTACTCATAACCTCCACGAGCTTGTGTGGACATTGGTCCACATAAGTCAGAGTGGATCAATTCCAACACATCCTCTGCTCGAGACTGACTTGCCTTAAAAGGCATGGTCGTCATCTTTCCCTCTATGCAGGATTCACAGATTTGATGTGGTACCACTTGAAAAGAATCCAAGAGCCCATCGCATGCTAATCTTTTAATCCTCTTTAGATTGATGTGACCTAGTCTCAAGTGCTAGAGATATGTTTGATCCTCATCGGAAGAAAACTTTCACTTTAAATGATTATTATTATTAGATGAGTTTGCAACATTCACGGAATATTTATGCATACAATCAATGATATAGAGAGAGTCAGTCAGTTTGCCATGACAGATAACACCGTTATTACCAATGATAGAAACTCCACTATCAAAAATAAGTGAATATCCATCACTAAATAACTTGGAAACTGAAATTAAGTTCCGCCGAAAAACCGGCACATATAAAACATCTCTCAAAATAGAAAACATTGTTTTCAAAGCATAAAGTAAAATCTCCAATGGCTACTGCTGAGAGTCGCTCTCCGCTGCCCATTGAGATGGTAATCTCGTCATTCTTCAGCTGCCTTGTCGGCCTGAACCCCTACAAAGTATAACAAAAACAAAAATGATCAGTAGATCCATTATCCACTACCCAAGAATGGGTAGAACCCGATGCTAAACATGTTTCCGTTATAAATACACATGACGTACCTTGTCTACCTGTGCCAAGCACTAGATAATCTACTTCACTTCGCATGCGCTTGCATGGCCTGATGGCATCTTATGCTAGATCAACTTCATCTAACCTTTTAAGCATTTCTTTTACTTCAACAACTGTCTTGTCAAAAGCTGACAAAGTTGGAGCAAATTCCAATGCTCTAAGGTCAGATTCCTCTCGCATCAGGGCTGAGAGTAACTCAGGAATAGTAAACTCGCGCCTGGTACTGAGGGACTTGATAAAATCATTATAAGAATCAGATAGAGAGTGCAGGAAAATGTTTATTTCTGCCTACTTACTGACTTGTCCACCTCTCTTTCTGTACTTTCTCATAATTCTCGTCATACTAACGAAGTGCAGAAGCAACGAACTCCCATCAGTCATCCTCTTGCAGACCAGGTCCTCCACAAGATTATAACTGACAGTTCATCTCACCTTCCCAAAGACTTTCACAAGGTCCCTCCATATCTCAACGGCAGTTTGGTACTTCTTATACTTGAGCTTTTATTCTCTAGATATACTGTTCATGATGAGTCTGCGGGCAAACTCATCAGAAGCTACCTATCTTTCATAGAACTTTCGCTCATAGCCAGTACAGTTCCAATACTTGGGAGATAGAGGGTCCATGTAAAGCACATGGGCATGTTTTGCAGTGTAGAGTATTTCCATGAAGCAAAACTTCCATTCAGGAAAATTCGGACCATTTAAAGGGTTTGTTATTAAGAGGTTGACAACGTGAGCAATAGACATGTCTGAAAACAATAAATTAAAATAGAAATTAAAACATAGTCGCAAACTATTGAAATAATTAAATATTGAAACCTTATGATAAAGCAATATTAATGTTTACTCCAATTTGACTAAGTATTACTATTGCAAGCCACACATGTGGACGTTTATAACAAAACACTTAACCAGATTGCATCTTTCAATTCCAGTCCCTTAATTCCAATCCATGCCCGGGTTCCTAAGACAAATGGAATTAATAATTGGAGACTAACTTAAGACCATATTATCCTACTGAGCAGGGACATCACAAATGAGTTATACTCTGGATAACATCTAAGCTAGCTTACCACCAAAGCCAACCCTCTCATATAAGGATCTACTAGAACACACATGATCCCTATAATAAGGCTGTCTCATTTAATTCAATCCCTAGAGAACTTATAAAAATTCAATACGCAAGCTACACATGTAGACGTTTACGCATGAACTCCCACTTCTCACATGAAATAAATGTTTGTTTTAAGAAATACTATCTATTAGAACTTATGAATAATAAATTAAGTAAGCTACTCATGTAGACGTTTACCTAATAAATTATCCACTTCCAATAAAGGATCGCTTTGTGGAGGTCTTACTAAATTATGAGCTTAGTAATTTTTAGTTCATAAGGTTCAATTGCACATATTATTTTATGTAGCCATAATTATAATATTGTTAAAATTCTATCATGCATAGAATGAACCCCGAATTTATAGTTATAATTAATCACACAAAATAAATCACATAGCATGCTTTAAAGCTGTAAATAAAAGCAATAAACGTGCTCCTATTATCTACAACAAGCTTATATGCTGCGCAATTAATATTAAACACATATATCACGCGAAGACAAATAATAAAACAAATAAAAAATGTCCTCATGACCCCGTGATAAAAAAATAATAATTCTAACTATTACACGTTGCAATTATTTTTACAGATCTTCGACAGGGCTCCCACTACTTGGACTGTGATCTGAATTTATTTTCTGAATCTGGGCCTCCAAGATTTGATCTATCAGAAAATTGGACAACTGGGCCAGTTAACCAGATCGTAGGCCTAGGCACACATTACAAGCCCAATAGCCCGTGAGAACTTGGCCCGATGAGCCACCACCGGCGAACCACCGCCGCCGGCGACTCACCGTCGCCGGCGACTCACCGCCGCCGCGAGGGCTCTCGGGATCGCGCAACAGCCATGCACGTACGTGCATGGTTGCAGCCCGCAATTCCACCTCCTCCAGCCATCGCCCATTTCGCATGCCGCCGCCCCAGCTTACCCCGACTGTTGCCCGAACCACCGTGCACCATCTTCTCCACCGTCGGCCACTACGACTTGCCGGAAAACGCACAAGGAGCGCGATGTGAGAGACGCGCGCGCAGCACGCAAACCCTAGGGTTTGCATCGCACGCACGAACCACCAGTGTCGCACTGCCCCCGTTCCACGAGCCGCCGTCTGCACCACCTGCGTTCTGCCAATGCCGACCGAAGGCAGAGAGGAGCGCCGCCGGTGCAGCGCGCAGGTCTGCCGCGCGCGCTTGCACCTCACGCCCCGTCCGTGCTGCTGCCGTCCCGGCCTCCTGCCCTGCCGCCCCCGCGTCGCCGGCCCCAGGGCCCCCGCACCGTGCCTGGCTGGCCTTGGCCGCGCGGCTGCTGCCCGTCGCACGTGCGCGCTACGTGCTAAAACCCTAAGGTTTCCGTGTGGCTGTGCTGCCGTGCCTTTGCCGCGCGCAATCGTCGTGCACGACCTGCTGTCGTGCCGGCGCTGCCGTGCGTCGTCGTGCAGTCCTTCATTCTTCGTGTTCTTCATACTCCGTTTTAAAGATTTAATTTTTAAATAAAAGATTACATTGAATGAATCTAATTACAATCTAAAAATCTAAATCTAACCACGGATTTATCTCGTGGGTGAAAAACGAATCTTTATAAAGGGGCGGATTAACCCGAGAACCACGAGGACGAAAAACATAATCATACAATCCAAAACCCATGCAATCATTCAATAATAATTATCATGCAAATCATAGGCAATATTATTTTTTCCGATAGAACCAATTAATTCAACCTGGCTCTGATACCAATCGAAGGGATTCGTGAACTGAATCACGAAGTCCGTTTGCTAAGGATCGTTAATTGGAATATCAAAAATATATTGCTATGCCTATGATTAATCCTAGCATGCTCCTATTGAATATGCATAAGCGGGTTTATGCGGAATACCAAGATTATGAAACCCTGAAGAACGAGTGTGCAGAGATTCCTCTTGATCTTTTCCCACGCACAAAGATTTAATTCCTAACAGATTGAGGAAATAAATCTGTGAAAATTAATGTGTAATTTTCAAAAACAAGAAGGAGAGAGAAGAAAGAAGATAATCCTCCTGATCTGATCTTCTGATCTGTATCCCAACTCAATCTGAATATCTGGTAAAGATTCCCTTCAGATTCCTTGCCCGGTTGAGAAGCAGAATTTCATGCTCGTTTCTCAGATCTGGTCGATCACCACAGCTCCCAAAACCTGGTTTGCTGTGTGCAACTTAAGATCTTGTGGTGTGTTGAGATCTGAGGAACTGAGGCCTATTTATAGGAAAATACTGGACTTCTATTGGGCTTGAGTTTCATGGGCCAGACCAGGGACCGGAATGCAAATAGCAAATAAGGCCTATCAATTAATTAATTCCCATATTCAACCCAGAATATAATTAATTAATTAATATTGATTCATTCCACCAAAGAATCAATAATGTCCTATCTATTTGCTACCACATTTTGAGGTACGGGTTGTATGGGCTCGGTATATCACTACATTTAAGATTATAGACATTCATTAATTAATTTAAGCTCTGACAAGCTATTTAATTAATTAACATCTTATATTCCTGAGTCAATCCACTCAAACCTTTTCACTTATGCTTGAACTTAATCAGCCTGAAGGACTTTAGCATAACGAACCTTTTGAGCTGCTCAGGAAAGGTCACCATCCTATACTGTATGTGGTTACCTAGTTCCAGTACCAGACAGTCATACACAAACTGCTATTACCCAAGATACAGATATACAAGCTCAACTAGAGCCTTTCACTGCAACTCAAAGAAATACACAATCTGGATATACTTATGTACCTTCATATAGGCTTAGGATCTCATCAAGCCATAGAGATCTAGATTCTTTTAATGTCAGATAAAAGAATTGATCTCGACTTAGGTCCATATCAATGTGTGCCCCACACCAGTATACCAAGCCATCCAAGATAATATGCTTATTACTGCGTATGCTACAGCCTACACCGACAGTTTATCCTGGAACTGTCTCATTTGTGATAACCATTTATATCTCGCTAGGTCAAACGATCCATACAATCTTCCGTGATCTACTAGACACCGTATGATCTCCCTGTCGACGAGATAAGAGGATAATTGCATTTGCGATACATGTTTGTTAATTCAGACAGGAGATGAATGATGCGGCTAAAAGTTCAATCAAATTAAACTCCTAGCTACACAAGAATAAAATTTGTCAAATCCAGGTCCTTCCCCGCTTCGCCCGCTAGAATACCGAGATACTATGACAAAGTCTTATAGCTAGGAAAGATACAATCGTTGAGTAGTTTCTATCAATCTAAGCAATCAATTTAAACCTATACTAACAACATATGACAAACAATGAATTAAACCAACAATCATCTTTCAATCAATTCTTTCCACAAATCGGTAAACCAAGACAAACAAATACTCAAATTAGGAAGATAGTATGTTGAAATGAATGTAGATGCAATCCAATTAGGTTAATCATTGATGTAAACACATTTTAATTCCTAGGAGATTGAGCAATCGACCCTACACTCGTTAACCCCTTGTCACGGCGAGCTAACGGTTGATGATCTAAAACTTGCAAATAGTCACGTTATTAAGCCCTAGACCACTCCAAATAGTTCGTCAATTATCGCCCTACGACCTAGCACCGCACATGGATTGGAACTAAAATCGTATGAATCTACACTATTCACGACGATTCCGCCCGCGTGTTGGCTGCAGCGTTCACATCAACTACCTCCTAAGTTGGCTATTACCTACACCTAAAAGGTAAGGAACAAGTTCTAGTGCAATTCAAGCTCTCAAAGGAAGGTAAACACACAATAATCAAACCAAATCTTCATGCATCCTTACTCAAATCAACATCCAAATTGAATTAGAACATCATACCTCTCAATTGTAGCAATACAAAGTTGAAATCAAATACATCCATTACAATTTGAAAAGTAGAGATTGGAATCTTCCCCAATTGGATTTGTATGCCTTGATCTACCACCTTGGATCTTCGATTCTCCTCCAAGGATTGATGAATTAAGCTCCTTGATTGGAAGGGATGGAAATGGGAATCGTAGAGAGAATTTAGGTAGAAGTTATCTAAAATTATTCAAAGTTATCAAAATAACCGTTT
The DNA here is from genome assembly GCA_026898455.1 of Plectranthus barbatus. Classification (NCBI taxonomy): domain Eukaryota; kingdom Viridiplantae; phylum Streptophyta; class Magnoliopsida; order Lamiales; family Lamiaceae; genus Plectranthus; species Plectranthus barbatus. The sequence goes on from JAPKLW010003558.1 coordinate 12,572, forward strand.
TTCCCCTTTTTATAATGAGTAAACAGGGCCTCGGATCACCAGAGCCAAGGTTGGCTCGCCCGGGCGAGCCCAGAACTGAAAACCGCCAAAACTGCCAAAATCACGCTTTGGCTCGCCCGAGCCATCTCTCTGAATGGCATGGCCCGATCGAGCCAAGTTTGGCTCCGCCAAGCGAAGTCTCAGACATGCCCCAGCACCCTTCCTGCTCTGCTCGGGCGATCCTGCTTCCCTTTGACTCCTAACTCGGGCAATTTTCATCCAAAACTCATCCAAAAGTGTTGTTTTATGCTCAAAACACAACCTACACCATTCCAAACACAAAAACACGAAAACACAACCAAAGAACAACAAAAACATATGATATGGGAGTAAAATGGACACAAACATGCAAGTTCACACATCGAAAAATAGGTCATTTTACGCACATATCAATGAACATACAACATTTATGATTCCCAGTATATTAACCAATCGACCTTGTACATAATATACCAATCATAATGCTTTCAATATATTAATCCATCAGTGTCCTAGGTATATAATCCATGTTTCTTATGCATATAATGCATGTTTGTTAGATATATAATGTATGTCGAGGCTGAATATGCAAACAGAATCTTAAATAAGTACAAAATGATACAAATACCCTATAATGCAGGTTTTTTGAGATAAAATGACCAAAAATCCTGGTAAAATCCTGAGCATACATTCATCAAAGTCAATGGTGGTGATTTGTTTTTATTTCTCATGGTAAGAGGTGTTCTCACTGGATTGCATCCCTATATATATATATAGATCCTGAGGTCAGAGTTGTAATACACAGCGAAAATTTTAAGTAGACTCGCACTTATCCAAACTAGTTATTCTGTACCAATTTAGTTTCTCAAAACTTAGTTTTTAAGGTCACAGTAGTTGTTAATTAGTTTCAAAATATACTTCAACACTTGAGTGTTGAGTTTAAAAGATATGAAAATTGATAAAGTGAGAGCTATAAATGACAAAAGGTTTATAGTGGTTTGGACACAAAAGTCCTACATCCACTCTTCAGAAAAAGTCTGGAAATCCACTAAGTGTTGGATTACATGGTGCTCCCACGATCTATCACTAGCTCGTGAATGCCTCGTTTATCAGTTCACTCGTTCGGTCCTCTAACGTCTTTCACTTCTCAGCTTCCTAGAGTGTGGGCATACCACAAAGCCTCCTAGTCGGAATTAGGGTATTTAGAGTTCTCCCTGGAACTGACTGTTTGCAACTAAACGCCCGTAATAGCCAAACTACAGAGAGTACTTGACTGTGGTGTTCTTTCTTTCAGAGAAAGAACACCAAATAAACTCAAGAATAGATATCTTGAGTCTCGTGTTCACTAAGTGATGCAGATTAGCTTTAGAAAGCTTCGAACGCTTGAGTAAGTATTTCGGCCGAGTTTTGGCTCGCTTGAAAATTGGTTGTACAGTTGTATGAATCTCTTGAAGTCCTCGACTATTTATAGTTGAGGATTCTGAAATTTGAATTTAGAGCCATTTAGAAACAAATTGGATGTTGTCCAATCCGATGTTTCCATCCTCTGCTGTGAACATGTACTTTTCCGGGAAATCATGTACCTGCTCCCGCTTTTTCTAACTTTAAATGTTGACTATTCACCTTTATGTCAGAACGACATGTTAATCAGTCTGAGGAAACAAGATTTAGGTCTTGAGTTTTCTGACTTTTAAGTTTGAACTTGTCAACACCATTCCTCAGATGATTCTTTTTGTCTCTATGCGCGAGGATTAGAATTAGAGATTCCATGTTGATGTCGTCAGTCTGGCAAGTCCATGCTGGCTGACGTCACTAGTTTGAGCGTTGAACCCCAGACTGGCAAGTTTGATATTTGAAATTTGTGAGTTCCAGACTGATCAGTTCCATACTAATGAATTTCCAAACTTGTCAGTTCCAAACTGATGAGATCAACACTGATCAGTTACATACTGATCTTTAGTTTGTCTAAGTCATTTGCGCATCCACAAACTGATTATTCAGTTTATTCTTCGATCAGCTCCAATTACTACTCAATTAAGGACCTTAGAGGACTTTACATTTAAGATCGTAAATTGCGGCAAATATGAAGACTTTCAAGACTGGTTTTAATCCACCAAAACAAAAATAAGGATAAGGAAATTACTAGCATCCAAACTTTCGAACAACCAAGTTTTCTAAAAAAAATTCCCTTTTTGGTGTGGTCAAAGCCATCTATCCATCTATCAACAATCTAAGTTGGTCAATGAGAAGCAACTGAATTTTTGAGTTTTACAAAGATAAAAATTATCAAAGTACAAACTCAAGTAAATCACCTCCTTAGACACAGTCTGCTCTGCTTAAGATCTTCTTCCTCAAGCTGGGAGAGATATTTCTCGATTATAATTTTTAAAAAAATTAAGTACAGGGCAACACAAAAAATCATAAGTATCAGAGCACAAGTGCGAAACATTTTGAGAATACTCACAATCATGTTGATTATACTGGACTGTGTAAGTTCAGCTCAGAAATGACTCTTGGTTTGACAAAAATATTTTGCCATCACCACTCAATCAATTTTGTCACAATGAATCAGAGTTTACAAAAAACAATGATCAGAGCAAGTTTGAGTTTGAGTACAAGGAAGATATATTCATTTAGTTCTATAGGAGCCAGCTGCGAGTTTGACTATGTCTTCCATAGAGGCGACTAGATTCATAAGTTTGGACATCTCAGCCTCTCGCCCCAGCCTTTAAGCTTCCTCGCGCTCCTCTCTTTTCTTCTTCTCCTCAACCTCTTGCTTCAGCTTTTGTTCTTCTGCTATTCTCTGTTCTTCTTCATAAGCTCTTCGATCCTCGTCTTGTTTTCTTCTCAACTCTTCCCCCTCTTTGAGCACATAAAAAAAGGTGGTAATTGTTGATGTCATGGTGTTTAGCTTCTCGCCCATAGCCTTGTTCAGCTCCTCCTTGGTTGTTTCTACTTGACACTTCACTTGATCTACAACAAATTGTTTGATCTCAGCGAAGAGTTGCTCTTTGTTCAAGGCTGATACAGATGGGCTGATGGAAGTGGTAGGATTAGCTTGATCATTTGGCTCCTCGATCGTAGGTTCCTCAAGGTTTATATGTAGTAGAGGGCCAGGTGGAATGATCCACTTCCACCTTTCTTATTCTTCTTGACGAGCACGGGCGGCTCTATCTTCTTCTTCCATGTGCTCCAATTCCCAAAGCATCTGTTGCCATTCATTGATAGTGGCGAGGTGGGGAAGTCATCAGGGAAAGGAGCTCAATGTTCAGTTTTAGCGATGTAAAGTTATAAATCAACTCATAACTAGTCTGAGTTGGTACAAGTTCGATCATCTATTTATTAGGCTGAACTGACTCATTGGACTTCTTCTTCTTCGGGGGAGGAGATAATCTTGTCCAGACACTAGTCTGTGGGCTTTGATTGCTCTCAGCCTCTTCTTCACTTGTTTGACTGTTAGTTGTCTAGTTCTTGACTTTGTTCGCCCAATCCATTCATCTGCCCATAGCTCTTCTTATTTCTAGAATGTGAGTTCCAGTCAGACTTTAAGAATGTCGCGCTATTCATGACGTAGCTCGTGAGAATAAAAATTTAATATCCTCCACTTTTTATGAACTCTAGCAACAGCACCTCCGAGTCCTGAGGATTGTCAAACAAACTTTTGGAATAGATTTTTCAAATCTCTCAATCGACCTTCTTCTCCACATGTTGAGTGATGATATCAGCTCGATTGGATATATATTCATTTCTTGCGAGGAATACATTCAATGGGGGCACCGGTTTAGAATCCGCATGGCTGAAAAATGAGGATGTGGTAGTCCAACTAATGGTACCATGAACATAGAGGATGTCCCAAGGATGTCTACTCAGCAGTCTCGCCATCCTTTCCTCCCCGGTTTCAGGAATCTCCACCTTATCTCCATCTTCATCCTCATCAGCATCAACTTCTCCTTGTGCGGACGTGTCAGCTTCTTCTTACACAGAGGAATCAAACTTTGTTAGAAGATTTTGAGCTACATGAGATGTACCTGCTACCCCTTGCTCAGCAGGCACTAATGTTGTCCTCTCTGTTTCCGCCAGTTTTTCAGGGGTGGTCGCCCTAACTACATCTTCAGCATGAGCCTGGCCAACTTCCCCTTGTGCAGCTGCCTACTCCTCATCCTCCTTATTCATGAGCACAATCACATCCACCACCTGCTGATTGGCTTCATCCAACAATCGATTCAAGGCTTCATCAGCCATGATGTCAGGGAAGCCAGTAGGTGATGTCTGAGTTAGTTCTCTGATTGTTAGTTTGGAACTACCCCTGACATCTGGAGAAATTTCTGCACCAACTTCTGTAGCCTTGTCCTTTCCTTTAATTGATCTGGCTAGAATTTTAGCCATCTCCTACTTTTTAGCTTCGACCTCAGTCTTAATCCACTCAAAGGCTTCTTCCCTAATTGGCCTGAAGTTTGGCTTCCATGGTTGCTTTCTCATCTTTCCTTTTGAGCTTTGGCCTTAGCATTTTCAACCTCCATCTTGGCCTTCTTCCTTTGTTTCCTCTTAGCTTCTTCTTCTAGTCCAGTTGGATTCTTCTTTCGTTTCCTCTGCGTCTTTGCCAATTTCTCCTTATAGCTACCCAAGATTGGGACTTGAACCTGAATTTCATGTCCTTGGAAAGCATCGCCTCGGCCTGAACTTGCTCCTTCAGTTCGCCTTCTCTTGGTTTGCTTCTTCTTCTTCTTCTTATGAGAGACTAACTTGCTGACATCTTTAGCCAGTTTCTCGATGGGGGGACAACCTCAGCATGAGTTCTAGGAGAGATGCACTCTTCCATCTCCTGGAAGCACTTCTCCAGCTCGGTTTTCTCTTGTAGTTCGACTCTCTACTCATTGGTGAGAGGCTGGGCAAAAATTGGTACTACAACTCTAACATCTTCAGGGATTTCATCTTCAGAGACTGGTTCATCTGGATTCAGATTCTATCGGCCAGTAAGGTATCAAGGGCTCTTGTAGTTTGTGGGCTTTTGTTTGGCACGAGTGACCAAAATGTAGTCAGTTTTGAGTAATTCCTCGCCCATATCCAATTTTTCGTCGGGCATGACGGCTTCCAGCAGGTGACTGATCTTCAGCCCAAAACTCACAGAAAAGGTACAAATGTGAGTTGTCTTCATCTTGATGTTTCTCTTGACATTTTCCAACAACATCTTGTAGACAAATTCCGCCCGGTTTCCCTTGATGCCATCTTCTATGGCCATCATCACCGTGTACTTCTTCAAACTAAGCTCTGAGTGAGAGCTAGTTTCGCACTGAAGCATGTAAATTGATATGCCACACATCAGTTTATAGAAATCATCGAGTTGAGAGTTGGGGGTTTCTGATTTCCAATTGGCCTTCAAATCTTCCATCTTTCATTTATTCCAATGATTCTACATGGTCGTTTTATCGTTCTCCAAATATGTTGCCACACAGGGGACTTCATTCCTCAAGAAATAGATCTGGCTAACAAAACAGGATTAACCAAAATCCTCAGCCCAAAAATATAAAATGTGATTCATCATAGGAAATCATAGCACGAGCGTAGAATTCGGCAACCATGTGAGGGTGGAATCCTTTTTGGCTTGGCTGTAAGATAGATGAGGAGATGTTCCCTCTTCGGAATATCTAATATCTTAGAATCATAGTGCTTCTATACCAAAGGTAAGTAGAGAATCCTTCTGAACTTGCGTTGCTTTCTGCTGCGCATACGTCAGTTTGGGTCTTGTTCTTTTTTCTTTGCGATGTTTACCATTTTTGCGTAAAGGGATTTTTGTATCAATATCATCAGCCTGATAGATCCTCGTGAATGATGGTTCATTTTCTGGGAAGTTTGTCATGACTTTGGGAACTGGTAGGGGGTTGGATGATCCAGCGATGTTGGAAGATTCTGCCATTAATGTTAATGATTGAAAAAAATCCAGAGAATGTTTTAAAAAAATGTCTTCGAGCAAAATAAATGCTTAAGTGAATCAAGATGAAATAGAGTTTTCTCATAGAAGGATTAACCTTATTTAAATGATATGTATGACCATTAAACGCAAGTTTGGACGATCTGGACAAATTCAGAGACGTGTTGATCAACAGTCAAAGATAATTGTGACAGTTGAAAATCTTCTGATCTACGACCTCAAGTTGTGGGGTTACTGATGTGGCGCTCCCTTATTCGGCCATCGGTCATACGCATTAAATTCAATATTAAATGTTGGTTTGTCACATAAGCGATCAATTCAATATTCCCGCCTAGGGCTGCAAGTTTCAAACTTATGCTACTTCGGGTTGGTTGGGCAAGTCTGAGAACCTTTGAGCGTCACTCTCAAACTTCATAAAAAATTGAGAGCTTGGACTCAATTTTAATTCGCTATATCTGTGAACAGCTTCGTTGAGCATCACGATTGAAAAATGTTTATTCGCCAAGATGAGACTTGTAGGTTTCAGTCTGAGTGAACTCCAAACTTATTGTGTCAGTCTGCACACCCTTCAAACTGATTGACTTGGATAAAACTGATGATCCAATTTTGGATTTCAAGAAATCCAAAACTGAGAGCTTGGACTCAGTTTTATTCTGCTTCTCCTAGAAAACCCAAGATTCTTCAAGTCTTAGAAAGGAGAGATGATAGCTTGGACTAATTCTTCACACTCTGAAATTTCATCAAACTCCAAAAGACCGAGTTTTAGACAAAGTTCCTTGAACCTTGCTTCTGGGAGAGGCTTGATGAAGATGTCGGCAAGTTGATCTTCAGTTCGGATATATTCAACACTAATATCCTTCTTCTCGACATGATTACAAATAAAATTATGTCAGATGTCTATGTGCTTGGTTCTGGAATGATAAACCGGATTCTTCATGATACACATAGCACTGTTGTTGCCGCAATAAATGGGAACACATCCTGAGTTGGCATCATAATCCATGAATTGTTGTTTGATCCATAGAACTTGTGCACAACAACTGGCAGTGACAACATATTCAGCTTCAGTTGTGGATGTAGCAACTGAGTGTTGTTTCTTACTAAACCAACTGATCAGTTTATGTCCAAGAAATTAGCATGTAGCACTCGTGCTTTTGCAATCTATTCGACATCCTCTAAAATATGAGTCTGAGTACCCATTAAGCATAAGCTCATCATATCTTGGGTACCAAATTCCAAGGGACTCAGTTCCCTTCAAATACTTCACAATTCTCCAGGCAGCCTCCATGCGTGATTTCTTTGGGTCAACTTGATATCTAGTGCACACTCCAACAACATAAGAAATGTTGGGCCTGCTAACTGTCAAGTAGAGAAGTGATCATATTATGCCTCTGTAACTAGAAGGATTGACCGATTCTCCTTCTTCATCCAAGGTGATGTGGGCACTTGAGCTCATCGGAATCCACAGTGGCTTCGTGTTCTAAGGACAAAACTTGTTAATCAGGTCCTTGGTATATTTCTTCTGATTAATAAAGATCCCTTCGGTGGACTGATGAACCCAAAATCCTAAGAAATAGTTCATCTTTCCCATCATGCTCATTCAAAAATGACTTTGCATGAGCTGGGCGAACTTCTCACAATGTGATAAGTTCTTAGAACCAAAGATAATGTCATTGACATATATCTGGACTAATAGAATATCGCCAGTATCCTTGATAAAGAGGAGAGTCGTATTGATCTTCCCTTTCTAGAAGTCGTTTTTCAAAAGAAACTGAGACAAGGTCTCGTACCAAGCTCGCGATGCTTGTTTTAAACCATAGAGAGCCTTCCGCGGCTTGTACACCTTTGTGCCTTCTTCTAATCCAGGAGGTTGCTCCACATAAACCTCTTCTTTCAGTCATCCATTCAGGAAGGCACTCTTCATGTCCATTTGATAGAACATGATGTTTGGATATGCGACATAAGTTAGGAATAACCTTATTGCTTCCATTCTTGCAATTGGGCAAAGGTCTCATCAAAATCGATGCATTCGCACTGCGCATATCCCTTGGCAACTAGTCGGGTTTTGTTTCTCACTATGTTGTCGGCTACATCTTGTTTGTTCTTGAAAACCCACTTGGTACCCATCATAGGCTGATGTGATGGTCTGTCCACCAAGTCTCAAACTTGATTGCGAGAAAATTCTGCAAGTTCTTCTTGCATGGCATTGATTCAATCGGTGGATTGTAGAGCTTCTCCAATCTTTGTTGGTTTATACTGGGAGATATAGCATGTTAGGAGGGCACTACCATGTCTTGTTCTGACTGGATGGGTGACATCATCCAATAAAACATTTTTTGGGTGATGACGTAGCCATTTGGGTCGTGGAAGCTCATCGACCTGAACTGGCTGAATGAATGGTTTTGAGGATAGAACACATGCGACTGCCACATCAGTAAGGAAGAAATCCTCTGAAATGATTTCGTTCCCAAAAAACTGGTTAAACAGTGCCTTGACCTTCTCGAACTGGTGACTGATTTGAAATTGATCCTTCTAAAAGTTGGCCTTTATCAGTTTGGAATCCGCCAATCTGAGCTCCGAGATCTTCAGTCTGAGCTTCTGGATCTTCAATCTCGAAAACTCCAATTTTAATTCCCCTTTGATTTATGCTACTTTTTAGAGAAATAAAATCCAAGGCCTCAGAAAGATCATTTGCATCAGGGACCCTCTCGATTTTTGGATGTCCAATCAAGGGTTATGTTTGAGAACATGATTCATTCATAGATCTAGTTGAATCAGTTGGTTTAGCATTGAAAGAATTCACGCCCAACTGTTCATTGACATCATTGATCTCTGGAACTTTTTCTCCCAGTTCCTTCATGGTCCTGCGCACTAAGGTAGCTTCATCTAAAATAACATTACATGTTATTTCCACAACCTTGGTAGTCTTGTTGAATACTTTATATCCCTTGTGAGAAGAATGTTCATATCCTAGGAACACACCTTCATCAGCTTTGGGAGAGAAAGCATTCAGTTTTGACTTCACATTGTTGTGAATATAATATGGTGAACCGAAAGTATGGAGATGAGCTAAGGAAGGCTTACGACTAAGATATACTTCGAACAAGTTCTTTTGAAGTCGATCGTTGATACTATTTTTGTTTTGCGTGTAGCAAGTCGTGATCAACGCTTCACCCTAAAATCTTTCTCCCAAGCTGGTCTCTGCCAGCATGGTTCTGACTACTTCTTTCAGAGTTTTGTTCCTCCTCTCGGCAAGCCTGTTTTGCTATGGTGTTCTGGGGGTTGAACTCTCATGTGCGATACCAACTTCCACGTAAAAATTCATTAGGGGGCCATTGCGGAACTATGTTCCATTGCCTTAGCGGATACTCTTCACTGTAATTTCTCTTTGATTCTGAACTTGCATAATCAGCATGAAAAGGAGAATCTCCATTTCATCTTTTGTCTTGAGAAGATTTATCCATGTGTACCTCGAGTAATCGTCCACAACTAACAAAGAGAATCGTTTTCCTCCAAATGTTTGTAGAGTTACTAGACCAAAGAGATCCATGTGAAATAACTCTAACTCTCGATAAGTGTTGGGGTTGACTTACTTATTCTTGAAGGAGGCTTTAGTCTGCTTTCCTTGTTGGCACGCTTTGCATACTCCTTCTTTATTGAATTCTCCTCTGGGCAGTCCTTCTACCAGTTCATGCTTGGACAAATAGTTTATCGTCTTGAAGTTCAGGTGGCTCAACCTTTTGTGCCACAACCAGTTTGTTTCCAAGGAACTGGTTGCCACGAAGCATGAGTTTGTCTACCCACTCTGTCAGTCTACAACATACAATCCTCCTTTTTTTATTCCTCTAATCTTGATTTCTCCTGAAGCCTTGTTTTGACTTGACATTACATTTCTTCGAAAGAAACAACATATCCACACTCACTCAGTTGGCTTATGCTTAGGAGGTTGTGCTTTAAGTTGCTGACGAGAGATACATTGATGATTCTGACTCCATTATGATCGATGCATCCTCTTCAAATAACTCTGCCCCTTGAGTTATCACCAAATAAGACTAGTGGTCTTCTGACCATGTTGAGGTCCGTGAAAAGATCCTTATTTCCAGTCATATGAACTAAGCAGCCATTGTCGATGATTCACGCGTTCTTCTCTTGAAGCTGACTAGCATGTACATGTCCCTCCTCACTTGAGGCAGTAAGTGCAGTCTCAGTTTCTGGCTCCTCATCAGTTTGTTTGCCAAATGCGACCATAAATGCAAGAAGTGCATATTCCTCAGATTCCTCATCAGATGAGTAGTAGTCTTCATCATGATCCAGGATGTCTGGCACCTCAGTTCTGGTTAGCATGGCTTGTGCTAATGCCTTCGAAGCTCTGTGCTCTACAATTTTCTTAAGCATGTCTCCTTTTTCCACCAAAACCACATTCGAATTTGAGGTGGTCCGGAGAGTTGCAATAGAAGCATGACTTTGGCTCTCTTTTTGACAAATCTCATGTCGTCAGTCTTTGGACCTTCCTCTTTGCCTTTGGCCTTTTCCAGGAGCTTTGATAATTTTCTTATTTGCACCTCCAGCTCGGCCACTGAGCTTTCACCTTCTTTATGTTGAGATCATGAACTGGACCAGATCTCCTTCATTGAGTTGCTAGAATGATTTGTTGGATGGTTAGTCTGAAAGTTTTCTTGAGTCTCCACTTAGAGTCCATTTTTACGAAGTAGATTGCATCCTCGGCCTGGGAGCTAGGAGAGCTGGCTACTCTCACAGCTTCATTTTAGTTCACCATTTGAATATCCTATTCATGGGCCTGTAGTTGGGCAAACAATTCATTCGTGGATATCTTGGAGAGATCATTCTCCTTCAAGGTGGGTGTTTTCACAAACCAATCCTCCTTGGGCATCTTGGACAATATTTTTGCATTCAGGTCTGTAGTCGAGTGTGTTGTGTTCAAGGCCTTGAGCTCGCTCACTATTGCGTTGAATCGGGCCTCCATTGCCTTGATGGTTTCTCCAGGGATCATCTGGAACAATTCGTATTTATCAACGCAAACTTAGAGCTTGTTCCTCCTCATTTGGTCTGTCTCTTGGCATAGACTGTCGGGGTAATCTCATACCTCCTTGGCATTATCAAACTGCATCAGCTCTTCAAAGAGGGCTTCTGGTAGGGAAGAAAGAATGTCTTCATGAGCTATCGAATCAAGTTGATTCCTCCTATTGCCCTATGAGGTCCACTCATTATAGGGTTTTTCAACCATTGTGGGTCCCTCAGCTCAGAGCGGCATGAGAACCTCTGTGATGTTGATGGGTCCTCGCTCTAGGATGTCAACCACCTCGGGATGGAAGCTCTTGATTTTTATTGTGGATCTCTTCTTCCACATGGTGAACTTCTCAGTTGAGTACAGAGGAAGCTTCGGAATATGCATGATGAATATTTGATGACCTGTAAGCTAGACAAGAATAGTCCAAGGAAAATGGATCTGGTCCGAAGCGACTTCAAAGCAACCAGCGTGGAATGACTGACCTCTTTGATACCACTTGTTGGTCCCAAGATCAGAGTTGTAATGCACAACAGGAATTTTAAGTAGACTCGCACTTATCCAAACTAGTTATTCAGTACCAATTTGGTTTGTCAAAACTTATCTTTTAAGGTCACAGTAGTCCTTAATCAGTTTTGAAATATACTTCAGACACAAAAGTCATGTGTCCACTCTTCAGTCAAAGTCTAGAAATCCACTAAGTGTTGGATTACAGGGTGCTCCCACAATCTATCACTAGCTGGTGAATGTCTCGTCCACCAGTTCACTCATTCACTCGCTCGGCCCTCTAACATCCTTCACTTCTCAGCTTCCTGGCAGCCTCCTAGCCAGAATTAGGGTTTTTAGAGTTCTCCCCGAAATTGATTGTTTGCGGCTAAATGCCCGTGATAGTCAAAGTACATAGAGTACTTGATTCTTGTGTTCTTTCTTGGAGAGAAAGAACACCAAATAAACTCAACAACACATGTTCTGAGTCTCGTGTTCACTAAGTGACAAACGTTAAGCTTTAGAAAGCCTCGAACACTTGAGTAAGTATTTTGGCAGAGTTTTGGCTCGTTTGAAAATTGATTGTTCAGTTGTATGAATCTCTTGAAGTCCTCGAATATTTAAAGTTGAGGATTCTGATATTTGAATTTAGAGCTGATTAAAAAAAAATCGGATGTTGTCCAATCCGATGTTTTCATGCTCTACTGTGAACAAGTGTTTTCCGGGAAATCATGTATCTGCTCCCGATTTTTTTAACTTTGAATGTTGACTAACGACACTTTAATTAGTCTGAGGAATCACGACTGAGGTCTTAAGTTTTCAGACTTTAAGGAATCACCAATCCTTAAGTTTTATTTTGTCTGCACCATTTCTTAGATGATTCTTTTTATCTCTATGCGCGGTGATCGGGTTGATGTCTTTAGTCTGGCAAATCCTTGCTTGCTGACGTCACTAGTTTGAGCGTTGATCCCCATGCTAGCAAGTTTGATATTTGAAACTTGTGAGTTTCAGACTGATCAATTCCACACTCATGAATTTCCTAACTTGTCAGTTCCAAACTGATGAGATCCAGACTGATCATTTCATACTGATCTTTAGTTTGTCTGGGTCCTTTGCGCATCCACAAACTGATTCTTTAGTTTGTTCTTCAATCAACTCCAATTACAACTCAATTAAGGACCTTATAGGACTTTACATTTAAGATCAGAAATTGGGGCTAATCTAGAGACTTTCTATAATAAAAACATGTTTTATTCGAAAATATAGCATTCGTGTTAAATATTCAAAAAATCAATTATTTGATTAGTTTTAAAGATAATCTCATATTGATTTAATTATTTTTTTATAATTTTTTAATTTATTATAAAATATGGAGAAAGAAAAATTAGAAATTAATTAAGATTAAAAATAACCAAAGATAAAATCTTAAAATAAATAAGATGAATTAAGACATCGTCTACTCACCCATCATGGATATGTGGTAATGAGCCAAGGAGTGATGTGTCATATTGGTTGTAATAATAATTAAAATTTACCCCACCATCAATATTATATTATCGCATTAGTATGTGAGCATATTAACACTTATCCTCGATAGGTAAGTGAACATTTTTTTGAACTAATGACCCATCAGAATTTCTATAAAATCACTGAGTCTAAAAGAGAGATTATTTATTTAAATCTTACATAATTTTAAGATGTTTTATTTAATAAATAAAAATCATATATTTTATTAAATTATGTATGACTAGCATTTCTTTTGATCTACACAATATATTAAACAGGAAATAAGTTGCTACGCCATATAAGTTTTTTATAATTATTAGATTAATTGAAGTTTATGTAGAACAAGTGTTGGTCCCGAAATCAGAATGCAAAACTGTGCAGCGGAAGGTTTGTGTATGCAGCGGAAGTATTAAATGACAGTTGCATCGATTCGCATAAACAGAGTATTGTCAGTTTTGTGTGTAGAAAACTTAAGTTAAGGTCTCAGTTTAAGTTAAGTCAGTTTCATAGCATATACACTTTAATACTTGGACAAGAATTAAAGGTTTCAAGAGTCAGTTTGTGAAACAGAAAAACGGAGCAAGTATGAAAGAAATCAGTAAACAACACACAGAATTTATAGTGGTTCGGATTTCAATATCCTACATCCACTCTTCAGACCCAAGGTCTGGATAATTCACTAAGTAAATACAAGCCTCCTTACGATCTATACGCAATCCGTCGGCACCTCCGTCCTTCGGTCAGTTGTGGCACTCGCCTAGGAACTCCTTGCAGACAAAGTCTCCAGGTTGAAGTGGGGACGCACCCCGCAGCTTCCTTCCAGGTGGTTGGATGTTTAATAATTCTTCCCAGAATATGTTGGATGTTTACTCGTTCTTCCCAAAACTCAGGTGGTTGGCATACGCCCGTGAGAATCAGAATCTCATACTAGGATACTAACTGCTATGAATATATCTCAGAAAGATATATTCACCAAAGAAGAGCTTCAGCCTCGTGCTAGGAGAAGTTAGCACGGTATAACTTGAGTAGGATACTCAAGTCTTGTGTAAGGAAACATGGAAATTCAAGGAGTTTGCAGAGAGAGAGATCATCTTTGTCGTGTGAAGACTTTAGGATTCTAAGCTTAGAGTTCTCTCAACCTTGTATGGTTATTGTTAATCGTTCTTCTCGTTGATCTGTGCGCTAACCATTTTAAGGTTGAGGTGCATACCCTTTTATAGAGGATTTCCTCAAGTCATTTTGAATTTCTTCCCGTTAGACACATAAATCCAGACGTTAGACTCATGGAAGATATTGTCCAATAGTATCCCATGTCTTAGGTCTGCGACCTGCTCTGCTGCTGCGTCAGTGTACCATACACTAACTTTATGTCAGACTAAGTTCTCAGTTTGAGGAACCCAGGTTTGGATAACCTCGTACTTACTTACAATTGGGCATATTTGAAATGCCTAAGTCTGACAGAGCTTCAATATCTTTCGAAAAACATGATCTTTAAAGGTAGAGGCTCTCGTACTGACTTTCAAAAGTTAGTACGGCTTAGCCCTCATACTGACTTCCCTAGGTCAGTATGGTAAACCCTCATACTTACTGTCCACAGTCAGTATGGAAAACGCCCTCATACTGATTTCTCCGGATCAGTATGGAAACCCTCATATTGACTTCTCCTTAGTCCGTACGGGGAAGCCCTCATACTGACTTCTCCTTGTCAGTATGGTAGACCTTAAACTAAGTGCTCCATCTCAGTTTTAGGTTAAGGCTATACTTGATGGAAACCAAGTTTCAGGCGTGTAGATAGTCAGTTCTCGAGTATTCTCCTTTGCTTGGTCTTCAGCCTAAGTTCAATTACAACTCAATTCGATCATATACAAGGATTAGAGATTAGAACTCTAGACTCTGACAAACTGACTAAGATGGGTTTTGACATATCAAAATATTGAACCTAAAGGCAGCCTAAGTACATGTTTCTAACAATTTCCCCATTTTGATATTGTCAAACCACTTGTAAAGACAGAGAGAAAGGAAGCAAAATATATTGAGTTTACAGCGACAATACTCAATATAATAATCTTTAATCTTGTAATCAGAAAACTTTCCCCTAAATCAGAAAAGATTTGTGAATAAACTGTTCATAGGGGTAGTATCAATCACCATAATCAATCAACCAGAAACTCAAAAACAGCAGAAATGATCATAGTTTTGTTTAAGTAAAATCAGTAGAGTAAGCAAAAGTAAGCAAAAGTGAAGGTAGAGCTTTCATGGAGGTGGGGGATTGGAAGAGGATGGTCCAGAGAGCTTAGCCATGATTTGTGCAAGAATATCATTTTGTTCTTTGCCTTCTTCTTTCTTCAGCTTCCTTGTCTTTCTGTCTTTCTTCTTCCCCCTTTGTGACAATGTTAAGAAGGGTCGAGACAGTAGCTTTAACAGAAGACAAGTTCTCCTCTGATTCAGCAAAACACCGTTCAAATCTTGCGGCAAATGTGTCGAGTTGATCTTGGAAGTTGGTGTTCATCTGATTTGTCATAGTGACCGATACAGCACCACTTCCATAGATCTGCCTTGAAGATTCAGGTGCACTGTTGACAACTTCAAGTAGTATGGCTCTCTCTTTCTCTAATCAGGCTAATTCAGCAGCAACTCGAATCTTTTCTTCCTCGGCAAGCCGATGGATTTCATCTTCTTCTGCTTTACGTCTCTGCTCTGCTTCCTGATTCAAGCGAGCTTCTTCTTCAGCTTTTCACTGAAGTTCTTCCTCCCCCAATCTTCTTTGTTCGTCTTGCTGATGTTTCACTTCCACTTTCTACAATACCACCCTTCTCAAATGTACTAACTCAGCAACATTACCCAATCTTCGACCACCAAATTGGATTGTTCGAATCAATTGAGTAAATTGATTAATATTTTGTTCAATAGTGATCTGAGCAGACATGTTTAAGGCTTGTTCCATGATCTGATAGTCCTCCTCTGCATTAGCCAAATCTCGTTGAGCGGCAGCAAGATCTTCTCGAATTTGCTCAGCCTCCATCTCAATTGCATGCAATCGTTGACTTATCTCTTCAACTTGATATCTTTTGTTATCAATGAGATTGCGGAATGAATCAAGGTTTAAATCAGGATATGGTACCTGAGAAGCTGAGATGATCAGCCTTGGAGGCTCGGACACGAATTGATAGTTGAGTGAAGGCAGTCTGTGATCATTTTGTCCTAATTGGCTGCTATCTTCTGTGAATGCTCTATAAGCTCGTATGGCCAGCAATCATTGTCTAATGGATTGCTCTGACATCTACCTTCTTTCTGTTTGAGCAACCCATTTAGAAATGCACTCTTTACATCCATCTGGAAAACTGTTAAGTTTTTGTGGGCTGCATGACGAATAGCTTCAAATCAGGCCACTGGAGCAAAAGTTTCATCGAAGCCGATCCCTTCACATTGAGCATACCCTTTTACTACCAGTCTTTCCTTATTCCTCACGATATTCTCAGTTTCGTCTCTCTTGTTCTTGAAGACCCATTTGGTGCCGATAACTTACTGATGAGTTGGTCAATCCACTAGGTACCAAACTTCATTTCTCTTGAACTCAGCAAGCTCCTCTTGCATAGCATTGATCCAGTCAGTTGACTTCAGAGCATCTCCAATTTTCGTAGGCTCTGACTCCTGAGATATAAAACAAATAAGCAAAGCGCTCCCTCATCTCGTGCGAACTGTATTGGTGACACTGTCCAGCACGGCTTCCCCTGGATGGATTCTCAACCATTTCGTCTTATGGAGCTAAGTGACTTCGACATGCTGGACGAAATCTTCAGGGTATTCAGTATCGTCTGCACCCGATAGTGGAACTTGAACCAAGTTATTTTGACTGGAGTCTTCTTCCCCAATGTTGACTTCTATATCCTGAGCTCCTTGTTCTTCTTGACAAACTACCGGTTGGATATCTTCAGGATGAGTACCTTCACTTTCTGGATGGTCAGTTTGAGCAGGGTACTCAGTTCCAGTTTGGCCTTCAAACTGAGCTCTATTTTGATCTCCTGACGTTCCCCCTTGATTGATGCTCGACATTATCGACAAGGAACCAAATGCCTTGGCTAGGTCGATTGCATCACCGGTACCTCATCTGAGTTACTTATGTGATTCACCATTGACTTAGTCTGAGAAACTTGATTCGGATCTTCTTTGTCAGCACAAAGTTTCTCACAGTTCTTGACCATAGAAGCACCAAGTTCTAATTCTTTCAAGGTCCTGCGCACTAACATAGACTCATAAAAACAACAGAGCATATTACTTCCAAAAGTCTGGTTGTCTTGTTGAGTAATTTGTAGCCCTAGTATAAAGGATGTCCATATCCGAGGAACACTCCTTCATCTGCTTTGGGAATGAAAGTATTCAGTTTTGACTTTCCATTGTTATGGATGTAACATGGAGAATTAAAAGCACGAAGATGAGCTATAGAAGGCTTACGACCGTTGAAGACTTCGTTAAGGGTTTTGTGATGGCGACTGTTGATTGCGCTCCTGTTCTGAGTATAGCACGCCGTCATCAAGGCTTCTCCCCAGTAACCTTCCTTTAAGTCATCTTTAGCGAGCATAGTCCTGACTACCTCCTTGTGTGTTCTGTTTCTTCGTTCATTGGAGCTGACTTCTCATGAGCAATGCCAGCATTAGCACAGAAGTCCATCAATGGACCGTTGCTAAACTCAGTCCTGTTGTCAGATCTGATTCTTTTGACGGTGACTCCTTTGTCGTTTTGCACTTGAATTATGAGCTCTGGAAGTTGAAGCTTCACCTCATCCTTGCTCTTCAGCAGCCTTACCCAAGTATATCTCGAGTAGTCATTGACCTCAACGAGAGTGAACCTTTTTTCTCCAATGGTAGGCGGTTTGACTGGTCCAAATAGATCCATATGAAGTAGCTCGAGGATCCTATTTGTTCTTATTGTGATGTTTTGATTTTTTAATGATGCTCTGGTTTGTTTTCCCATCTGCACGCTCTGCAGACACCTTCTTCCTTCGTGAAATTGACTTGTGGTAGGTTTTCCACAAGCTTGTGTTTTGCAATATGTCTGATTGACTGGAAATTCATATGGCTAAGTCTCTTATGCCATAGCCAATTGACTCCTTCTTGGATGAGCTTGTTGTGACAAGGCACGTGTCAGTCTTTCCTCTCTCCCAATCCACATAGTAGAGACTTCCATTCTTTACACCTTTCAGCACAGTCTCCTTGGAGTCTTTGTCATTGATCCAACATTATTCTTCGGCAAAAGTCACCTCATATCCAAATTGGATAAGCTGACTCACACTCAGGAGATTGTAGTTGAGGTTGGTGACTAAGGATACATCGTTGATGATGATTCCATTGCTTTCCAAGCATCCTTTGTCGATTACTCTCCCTTTTGAGTCATCTCCAAAACTGGCAAGTGGTCCTCTTGACATTCTCAGTTCTGAAAGGATATTGTTGTCACCGGTCATGTGAACTGAACATCCACTGTCCAAAACCCATGCTCTTTTCTTCTTTTAATAAGTTGACCTTGGTGACCTTGTACCTGCATAACACATAAGGTTAGACAAAAGGTACCCGTGTTTCTGTGGGGCCTGCAGGGTTAGTGTTATGGATCCATCCTTTGGGAATCCATACTTGCTTCACCTTATATCTAGGTGTCACAATTTCATCTCCCTTTATCTTCCTCTTTAAATAATTTAAGCAGTTTCTATGCATATTTGAGGAGAAGAGGTGAGTGTGTGAAACCTGACCAGAAACTAAATTTCTTGAAACTGAGTTTCTAGGAACTTACTTCCTTGAAACTGAGTTTTGGTTGGGCTCTCGGAAACTTGGTCCGGAGTGTGTAGTTTTCCTAGTCCTAAAAATAAAGAAATGGTTGGAGTGAGACCTTGTTGGTCCCAAATTATCAGGGTATAACTTGGCAGCGGAAAATGTGTTAGTTCGTTTCTTGCGCTCTGCTGGTTACTCAGCTGACTGGGACCTTGTCAGCTGGTAAGTCAACTGGCACTCTGAGTACTCAGCTGACTGGCAACTGGCTCGTCAGCTGGTAGCTCAAGACTTAGAATGTTTTTAGGTCTTGTTTGCACAGTTATATCAGTTTTCAGATATACACCAGCACTTGGGTGCTGGGTTTTAAATCAGTATGAAATGCAGAAAGCTGATAAAAGACAAAGGATTTATAGTGGTTCGATCAACTGATCTACGTCCACTCTCCAGTCGTAGCACTGGAAATTTCACTAAGAGTAATCGGGTACAAGCGTCCTACGATCTATCTCTAGCTGGTGAATGCCTCGTCCACCAGTTCACTAGATCAACCGCTCCCGGCCTTGTCCTTCTTCAACTCTGATCAGCTGTTGGAGTGCGAGCACGTCACTTCAACCTCCTTAGCTGACTGCGTGGGTGTTTAGTTCTCCCAAGAACGTGTCTTCTCAATACGGCAAAAAGCCCGTAATAACTCAGGTGCTGGCTAGCACAAGAGCTGCTGTGAACTTCCTCAGAAGAGAAAGAACACCAACGAGATCTGTAACTTACAAGCTGGAAGCTTGAAGTCTCGTGTTTGAATAAATCAACACACGGAAAAGCTTTAAGTAAAGCCTCGAAAGATTTGCTTGCTTGCTTGAGCGTAATAAATTTTCAGTCTTTCGGTTGGTGAAGAGTATTGAATGTTGGGAAGCAAGCATCTTAAATGTTGGTAGCTCCGACCTATTTATAGACGCAGGATCCCATTCAAATTTCTAGCCGTTTGGACTCATCCGGAAAAGGTCTCTGTCGTCGCATGTCCTTCTGACGGCGGCAGGTAGGAATTTCCGGAAAGCGCCATGCTTTTGTCCACTTTATCTGACATTGATCTCTTTATGTCAGAACGTGTTGGGAAATCTGGCTAAGTTTCCTTTCCCTCAGTAGCACTCATAGAAATGTTGTGATTTTGATTAAGGGGCGGCGCACGAATCACAAGGCTATTTGTTAGATCATAGTTTTGGTGCATCAAATCCTAAGTCCTACCAGCGTCAGTTTTGTCTCTAGAATAGCTCTAGTCTCAAATGTAAAGTCCTGTTTAGGTCTTTTGAGTTGTAAGTCGTAGCTGATCAAGACTCATGCTGGCTACTGTTCACCAGCATGAGATGTGCTTACCAGTTGAGAGAAGTCTCACCAGCAAAAGCGACTGACAAAGACTCATGCTGACACTGTTCATCAGCATGGAGTAGAGCTATTGACTGGTGAAGCCACTATTCACCAGCGGTGAAGCCACCAGTCACGGGAGATTTCAAGAGATAACATCAGACGAATTGGTAGACCTTGATTGTGCTAAGGAAAGTCACCAGCAGAGACTGCCAGCACTAGATCACCAGTACGATCTACCAGTTGGATGTTACCAGCAGAATTCAAGATTCGCTCTCCCAAAGACTTAGAGACAAAAAGAAGATTCGTCGAGGAATAAACTGACAAGAGGACTTCCTTAAAGTCTATCAGTTCAAGACACCAGTTCCGATTCCTCGTACTGACTTAAAGAGCCGTTCTGACACAAAGAGATCTATGTCAGATAAAGTGGACAAAAGCATGGCACTTTCCGGAAATTCCTACCTGCCGCCGTCAGAAAGACATGGGAGGACAGAGACCTTTTCCGGATGTGTCCAAACGGCTAGAATATTTGAATCGGATCTCGCGTCTATAAATAGGTCGAATCAACCAACATTTAAGACGCTTGCTTCCCAACATTCAATACTCTTCACCTACCGAAAGACTGAAATTTATTACGCTCAAGCAAGTAAAAGCATACAACTTTCGAGGCCTTTCTAAAGGCTATCCGTGTGTTGATTTATTCAAACACGAGACTTCAAGCTTCCAGCTTGTAAGTTACAGATCTCTTTGGTGTACTTTCTCTTCCGAGGAAGTTCACAGCAGCTCTTGTGCCAGCCAGCACTTGAGTTATTACGGGCAGTTTGCCGTATTGAGAAGACTTGTTCTTGGGAGAACTAAACACCCAACTTGCTGTGGAGGTTGAAGTGACGTGCTCGCACTCCACCAGCCGAGAAGAGAGTTGAAGAAAGACAAGGCCGGGAGCGGTTGATCTAGTGAACTGGTGGACGAGGCATTCACCAGCTAGAGATAGATCGTAGGACGCTTGTACCCGATTACTCTTAGTGAAATTTCCAGTGCTACGACTGGAGAGTGGACGTAGATCAGTTGATCGAACCACTATAAATCCTTTGTCTTTTATCAGTTTTCTGCATTTCATACTGATTTAAAACCCAGCACCAAGTGCTGGTGTATATCTGAAAACTGATATAACTGTGCAAACAAGGCTAAAATTATCCTAAGTCTTGAGCTACCAGCTGGCCAGCCAGTCGCCAGTCAGCTGCGTACGCATAGTGCAAGTTGACTTACCAGCTGACAAGGTCCCAGTCAGCTGAGTAACCAGCAGAGCGCAAGAAACGAATTAACACAGTTTCCGCTGCCAAGTTATACCCTGATAATCCGGGACCAACAAGTGGTATCAGAGCGGACGGTTCTTACAGACCGTTCGTATCTGAGTCGCTTAGGACCGTGATCCGCGTTTCCTTGCGCTCTCTTTTTGTTTGTCTGTTTGATTAGCTCAGGTACATCAAGATGAATATTCCGAAGCTACTCGACTACAAGTCTGTGAAGCATGATACATGGCGGAAGAGGACTCTTATCTCTCTAAAGAGCATTCATCCAGAGATGAAAGATGTGCTAGAGACAGGGCCGATTGAGATCACCAAGATTCAGCACCAGCTAGGAGATCGTCCAGCTGCCGTGATCCCAAAGCCCCAAGACGAATGGAATGCTGAGGACAGGAAGCGGAATCAGTTGGATTCCATTGCTCATGAACTGATCTTGGCATGTCTTCCAGAGTCATTGATGGAGGATGCACTACAGTTTAAAAATGCCAAGGGAGTATGGGATTATCTTGATAGTCTATGTCAAGAAACTGACCAAATGAAACGCAACAAATTGCAGGTTGCAGTGGACAAATATGAGTCCTTCCAGATGCTGACTGGAGAAACCATCAAGGAGATGGAGGCGAGATTCAACGCCATTGTCAGCGAGCTGAAGTCTCTGGGCAGAGAGTACGACAATGCTGATCTTAACTCGAAGATCCTGTCCAAGATGCCTAAAGAAGATTGGTTCGTGAAGACGACAGCTCTGAAGGAAAAGGACCTGTCCAAGATGACTCCCAAGGAGTTGTTTGCTCAGTTGCAGGCACACGAGTGGGACATCCAGATGGTGAACAAGAATGAGGCCATCAGGAATGTTGAGTCTTCCAGCATTAAAGCTCAGGACGAGGCGTACTTCGTCAAAAAGGACTTCAAGTGGAAGCACAAGAAGCCCTTCCATGCTGAGAGACCCGCTACACAGCACAACCAGCCGAAGGAGATCCAGTCCGCATCAGGATCTCATTCCAAAGGCGGCGAGAGCTCTATCGCTGAACTAGAGCAACAGATGAAAAGACTGGCTATCCTTCTGGAAAAAGCCAAGTCAAAACAGGGAGTTTCTTCTAGCTCATCTGACGGAAAATTTGTCAAGAGAGCTCCTCGTGCCTGTTTTCAGTGCCAATCCCCTGATCACTTAAAGTTTGAATGTCCACAGGTGGACAAAACTGAGAGGGAAAGGCTGAAGAAGCTCTTTGAAGAGCGTGCTTCCAAGGATGTTGCCAAAGCCATGCTGACCAGGACGGAGGTGCCTGACATACCCGATCATGATGATGGGGAGTTTGAGTCAGATGGAGAGTCAGAAGAAGAAGCTCTCCTGGCATTTATGGCAGCTCTCGGAGAAGAGCTAGCTGAAGAAAATGCTGACAATGAGGAAGAATTGGCACTTGCTGCTGATAATGAGGAACTAGGTCATGCAAGTCAGCTTCAGAGGTCGAGCGAGTGGATCATTGATAGTGGTTGCTCTGCTCATATGACTGGTGAGGAGTTCCTGTTCTCAGAGCTCACCAAGATCAGAGGACCTCCTGTTATCGTTGGTGATAACTCCAAGGGCAGAGTTATCAGCAAGGGATGCATAGAAAAAGATGATGTCCGAATTGTGAACGTATCCATTGTTACCAATCTGAAGCACAACCTCCTGAGCATCAGTCAGCTGTGCGACAATGGTTATACCATTGTGTTTGACAAATCAGGGTGCCAGATCAAGAATGAAGAGTCTGGCGAGACCAAGCTGAAAGGTGTCAGGAAAGGAGGTCTCTATGTTGTTGACTGGCAAAGCGGGAAGACTGATACATGCTTTGTAGCCACCAGTTCCATGGAAACTAACTGGCTGTGGCACAAAAGGTTAAGTCATCTGAACTTCAAAACTATTAATTACCTAACCAAGCATGATCTTGTAGATGGTCTTCCCAAGGGCGGGTTCAAGAAGGAAGGAATTTGCAAGGCTTGCCAGCAAGGCAAACAAACTAAGAAGTCCTTCAAGAACCAGTCGCCAGTCTGCCCCAGTACCAGTCAGGTACTCGAGATGTTACACATGGACCTGTTTGGACCAATAACACCGCAAACCATTGGAGGAAGACGATATTCGCTGGTGGTAGTCGATGACTACTCGCGCTATACATGGGTAAAGCTTCTCAGAACCAAGGATGAGGTGAAGATCATTCTTCCAGAGTTGATCATCCAAGCTCAGAAACAGAGAGAAGCTGTGGTAAAGCGAATTCGTTCGGACAATGGGACTGAATTCTGCAATGGTCCGCTGATGGATTTTTGCGCGGAAGCCGGTATCAAACATGAGAGATCTACTCCAAGGCAACCGCAGCAGAATGGACTGGCAGAACGTAGGAACAGGACGCTGAAAGAAGCGGTCCGGTCCATGCTGGCTGAGTCCGGCTTGGGACAGAGTTTCTGGGGAGAAGCGTTGGTGACTGCCTGCTATACTCAGAATAGAAGCGGGATCAACGACAGACTCCAGAAAACTCCCTACGAAGTGTACTTTGGTCGTAAGCCTTCTATAGCTCATCTTCGTGCATTCGGTTCACCATGTTATATCCATAATAATGGGAAGTCGAAGTTAAATGCTTTCTCGCCTAAGGCTGATGAGGGTGTGTTTGTCGGATATGGACATCCCTCTCACAAGGGCTATAGGGTATTTAATAAGACTACCAAGCTTGTGGAAATAACATGCAATGTTGTTTTTGATGAAGCTACTTTAGTGCGCAGGACCTTACGCCAACTGGCTGAAGATGTTCCTGAGGTCAAGGATGTCAGCGACCAGTTGGGCAGGAATTCTTCCGATGCTCAACCAACTGGTTCGACTAGACCTATGAATGGATCATCTTCTCAACCAGTTACCTCAGGTGCCCATCAGCAACCTGAGAGGGTCGGTGATGCAAATGACCTTGCTGAGACCTTACACTCAATCTCCCTGAGTGGATCTAGCAAAAATCAAGGGGGAATTCCGACTGGAATCTTTGAGCCAGAAGACAACGATGAACCAGCTGGAATGGAGATACCAGCTGATACTGTCAACGTTGGTGAAGGTTCGGGAAGTCAGTCAGACAGTGGAGCTGAGGAAGATGTTCCGACTGGCGAAGGTCAACCACCAGTTGAAATTCCAGTTCCGACTGGTGAAGGTCAACTGCCAGTTGCAGTTCCAGCTCCGACTGGTGAAAATGTGGAAGCACCAGTTATCAGGACAGATGAACCTGTTTGGTGGAGATGCGGGGGACCCGCTGACTGCGCAAGGGGAAGCCAGCGGAGGAGTAGAAGAACGGGCGACCATCCCGGTAAAACTGGCGGATTCTTCTGAGGATCAGGAGAAGGTAGTGGTGGAGGAGCAAGCCACTGAGATGGAGGTAGAAACTGGTGGCAAGGCTGCTGACAAGGCTCCAATGATCAATCTTGAAGATGAGGAGCAGCCACCAGTAGTCCAGCGCTCTACTATCCAGAGGATGGAGCCCAAGGATTTATTTCCCGATTTCGAGGCTGAGCTTAAAGCTCGTGCCAGTCGCCCCCGTTCCTCAGATGCTTCGACATCCACATCCGGGCGACCAGCGGCATCCTCCTCGACACCAGCACGTGCAGAGCCCCGTCACAGGCAACCTTATATGCTGGGTGTCCACCATTACCATCAGATTGATGAGGAGACCTACGAGGCGCAAGTGACAGGAGTCCATAGGTGGGAGCATCACGGGGAACTGGCATTCTACAACTCAAGGGTGCCAGAATTCTCCATGTTCCATATCATCCCCACCAGCGGCCTTCCCCACCAGTCAGTCTACGCCATGAGGATATATGACTGGTGCTTGCCGTTGCAGCCAGTAGAGTACTTCAATCGTACTCTGTACGAGTATGCTGCGAATATCTCAGTAGAAGTGGAGGACGTCGTCGATGAGGAGTTATTCGACGACTTCCAGGATTTGTGGAGGGAGAACGCGGATCTCTTCCTGGAGCTCCGGCGGTGGAAAATTTTCGACCGGTGCCACCGCCAGCTGACGGTGGAGAAGAGGGCGGTTCTTTATGCCAGGCTTGGATTGGGTTACTGGCGTGCAGAAGAGGAGTGGGCTAACTCCTTCATGGATACAGATGCTGATAGCCCCCAGCAGCTGTCGGTCAGGCGGATCAAGCGCCGTATGGAGAAAATTGCTACATACCGCAGGCTGACTGGTAGCTCCGGCCTTCCGCGACCAAGGAAAATCGCCATACCTTTTCTCCAGTTCCACCGATCCAGCCGTGGCTACCAGATGATATACGCGCTCAGACGCATTGGGATACTGGTAGCTCTCCCGACGATCCTCCCATACTTTGGCATCTTGTTCGACATGGCGGCCACTGCATTGCTGATTGATCATGTGGTGGAGGAGGATCCATCCCGCCCTTGGTGGCTGACCACTGCAGTCGCTGGTGTTCCCAATGTTGTATCCCTTGAACACATCGACTGGCAGGTGGTGGAAGTTGATACACCCACCGTTTCCGAACAATTCCCGCCAGCATCAGCTGAGATGCTGGTGGAGGAGTCAGCCGCAGAAAAGGAGTCAGCAGCAGCAGCAACAGCAGTACCAGCAGATGCTCCAGCAGCCGCTGCAGAGCGAGTCGTAGAGGGGCCAACTGGAGCTGACACTGAGATGGCTGAGGCCTCATCTGATGTGCTCTCTACTTCTCTGGCGCTGTCAGCAGAGCCTCTCTCCGAGGTCCATCCGCCTGCGCAACTGGTTGCTCTCATTGATGCCAGGATGGACCAGCGCTTTTCTTCCTTCCGAGCAGAGATGGCGCAACAAATGGAGGCCTTCACCTCTGGGGTGAACTCCTTTTTGGTGCGGATCCAAGAGGGGGAAAGGGCGCGAGCAGTCGCTGAGGAGGAGAGGGCTCGGCTTGCTGCGGAAGAGCGTCGCATTGCTGCTGAGGAGCGTTTGAAGAGGGAACAAGATATGGCGGCTCTTACAGAGATCTTGAGGAATTTAGCAAATCGCAGTCAATCACCTGGATCCTCATCTCAGCCATAAGTATTGTACTCTTCATTTTTTGTGTAAGTAATTTTGTACCAGTCTAGACTAGTCAGTTGTCCTTTATGTACTTGTAATTTCATATCATTAATGGATTGATTACTGACGGGTTGACGACAATTTCTCATTGTCCAACTAATGTCTACTGATTTTTACTTACCAGCTGAACTTACACATTTTGTGTAATCAGCACCAGCACTCCATTTGGTATTTTTTAATTCTAACCTGGCTCAGATTCTTACTTCATAATTTAATCGAGCAATATCTCTCCCAGTTTGAGGGGGAAGATCCTTAGGTTAGAGCTGATGTGAGGAAGTAGTTTCATGGGTTTAGATCTGATAGGTTTATTTGTAAAAACCCAGAAATACTCTGTAACTTTCCTCATCAGCTGAGTGCTCGCTGGTTAGGCTTTGATCGCACCAAAAAGGGGGAAATTGTTGGGAAATCTGGCTAAGTTTCCTTTCCCTCAGTAGCACTCATAG
>JAPKLW010003559.1:0-39446 GCA_026898455.1 Plectranthus barbatus
TTTTGAGTGAGTAAGGAATTTCGTAGAGGGTTTGACGAAAAAAAAAATGAGAAGTTTCAGAGAGTTAGGGATTTGAATCACGTCTTGCGGAGAGATGAAAGGGTTCAAAAGATGGATTGAAATCAACGGTAGACATTGCTCCCTTTCCAAGATCGATCAACGGCTGGGGTTAACGGGTCAAGTCGTGCGAGTACGCACGTTTTCTAGAACTTGAGTGTCGATGACGTGGCGCGATCTAATTTGTCGCCTCCGTCTGCACGCATGAAATGCACCTCTTAAGAGATTCTAAAATCTCCCGCGTCTGATTGAAAGCTTCAGCAGCCGTAAATCTCAGCATCAAGAGCGATCTTATCAGCGATAATTTCTGACGTCGGAGAATGAGTATATTTGATCAAAAGATTCCACGTATGGCCAATACTCTCTATATCTCCGATATCTAAAATTCATCTCTCTTCATCTCTGGTTCATGCTTTGAATGTAATTATCTCCGATTTGACCTTCACTTTATGAGATTATTGTTATCTCAGAGCGACTGATCGTATCCCGATGATATTGTAAAGATTTCCATGTAATCATAAATGCTAATACGGTTTCTCTTCTATAAATAGGCTCTGTGTGATGATGCTTCAACATCACAACTCCTCTGCCCTTCAACCTTCCAAAAAGAATTTTTTAGGCAAATGGATTCCCCAGGGCAATGCCTTGACATATGCAGAAACCAAATTCTCAACGAGGCTAGTCTTTATGCTTACTACCATGATAACGTTGCCGTGGCCGATAAGGTCATGGCAAAGATCACAGGGAGTGGGCTGAAGAAGTTTGTGACGGCAACTCCTCAGCATTATCATGGGGATCTCCTCCGGGAGTTCTTCAAAGACTGTATGGCGGAGGAGAGGGCGGTATATGGTTCCTTCCAGGGATGGAGGAGCGGTGGTGTAAAGATGATGCAGGTGTTTTTGCATATCTCCACTACGCTACACACACTGCTGCACCGCTCTCTGATATGTTTCCCTTCCCTTGTTTTGAATATTTCGAGAAAACAAATGTTTAACTCTTTTCTCTTGTTATTTACAAATGTTGAAGTATCTTTAAATGTTTGAAGGATGTTTTCTAAATTACCTTGTCGATTGATTACAAGTCTTCCACTGTCTTTGTTTTGGAAAATATTTGAAAATTTTCAACCACGACTGTAGCGTGCCCCAAAGTTGGGAAGATCAGTTGAGGGCGTTACAGAAGTGAGTTGATGCCACCAGTTGGGCTGTCCAACTGGTGGCATCAACTCCTTAGAAATTGGTGTTAAAGGGTAGGTCGTGGGTTCGAGTGCCGCTGCCAACAATCTTCCAGGTTTGGTAGATGCTAACTGGAGATGTGGTTGGGGTGCATCGGACTGCATTCCCTGACATTAGTCTCTGAAGGGGAGATTTTACAAAAAAAATGCACATTTTTTGTAACTCCCACTCACACCGAGTCTGATTTCAGGGCCTGCTGTCCGATGCTTAGTTGATGACACCAACTTCATAGAGTTTGGTGTTAAAGGGCAGGTCGTGGGTTCGATTCCCCCTGTCAACAACCAGCTAGGATTGATATGTCCTCCTAGAAATTGGTTGGGGTGCATCGGACTGCAGGCCCTGACATCAGACTCTGTGTGAGTGGGTGTGGACCCACCCAATTAATTTATTTCCACCTTCGCATGAGCTATAAATCTTATCGAGGACCAACTAATTTTTTTTAAGTTTTAGATTTTATCATAAAAATAATTTAAAATATTTTTTGTCCTATTAAGTTTTTCTTTTTAATAATAGTAAATACAATAGTAAAACACCTAATGAAGTAGAAGGATCTCTTTTAACACCTATTTTCTTCTCATCCGTCATTCAACATATTTCACATATACTAGTAAAAAAAATAAAAAATTTAATTCCATATTTATCCCTCTTATCACAACACAGGTATGAAAAACATGTCGTGTGATAATCCTTAAATCGATAGATTACAAAGCAAATAGGAAATAGTCAGCCATTGACTATTAATTTGTCTTTTTAAATTAATTTATGAAGTCCCAACTTTAGGTCTACGTGATTGAAACATTTAGTCTTTATCCCATAGTTTTATGAATTCGAGGTACGATACAAACATCTAGATGGGATTGGATTAGGCAGAGTTTATTAATGCATTCAATTTAAAAATATATAAACATATTAAAATTACAAAGTAAAAAATAAATTAAATCATGTATAGCATGTAAGTCTCATATTATCAATCATGTTTCATCTTCGATAGACTATCATCAATTTCATGTTTCAGAATCGTCGATATCAACCATGTTATTGTAGATCTTCCATTGTAGCAAGGAACTACACAATTCTCATATAGCTAAGATTCAATGCCTCAGGACTATTAATAGGCACCTCCAACCAAAGACTTAATCCTTCAAGGGGACACGTGAGTGAACGAGGGCTTCCTCTGCTCTACGCTGATTCACATCCCAAGACCTGGTTTAGAGAATAGATTGTTCTTGACCTGGTTCATGAGGAGCTACGCTGCTTAACAGTGGTAGGATGCCTACAATGAGATCTGCCTACAGATAGATAGACCGAGCGCATAAGACTAGACCATGACTTGGGTAAAGAAGAAATACCCCGGAACTACTAGATTTGACTTTTTGTGCCCCATAATATTTTATTAACTTTTAAATATTTTAAATTAAAATATTATATTATTTTGCTGTCTGTGTTATGATTATAAATCATGAAATAATATATTTTATTTATTAAAAATCTATATCTAATATCTAATAATTTCAAATAGTAGAACATTAGACTCATTCGAAGTTGGGAGAGGATCCTCTACAGTGCTTTTAGCATTGTACCCCTACTGCTCCTCACATCAAATGAAAAAGAATTGATGTAAAATATAATAAAATATAAAAGTGTTACGAATATGTGGTTAAAACCTCCACAGCATAGGGAACAGTGCTTTTAGCATTGTAGAGGATCCTCTCCCCTCTAAGTACTTCTAGTTCGAATTTGCAAATCCTACGTAGAGGGTAACATAATAACCAACTTTTAGTATACAAAACCCAATAATCTCTAACTCCTATCCAAAATATTAAAATTTTACATTCAATCCAAAATAAATGGTATTGTGCTTTTAGCATTTTATACAATCATACTTCTTTTTTATTTAGAAAATGCCATTAAACTGTTAAATATAGATATAATTAACTATCTTTTAGTCCAATCAATTATTTAGAAGGTACCAAAAAGTGATTATTTCATATATAAATACTTTTGAATAATAAGTTCTCATCCATCCTCTTCTTGATTCTCTTTGTAGAATAAAACACATCCTTCCAATAGATTAGACTGTGCAACCCAAAGATGATAAAATTAGGGTAAATTTGCAAATATACAAATTATTTTGATTTCATTAAATTTACTTTAAATTACATTTATCTTAAATAAATGCCTAAACTACTAACTTTATTTCAAGTTAATGATAAGAGCAAAAATTTGATGTTAGATGTCAGCTTTTGTTAAAGCCACACGCATATCCAAAATATTGTTGCTTCGATTGTAATTTCATCAAACATCAACTTTCCACTGTTGAATTTATGCTTACATCATAAATTTAAAAGAAAGCTTTATTTATAAATTTGGTGATTGTGCAAATATATTGTACATGGTTACAATTATTTAATATATTACGAATTATGTATATTCCTTAATAAATGTTCAAATTAATAATTTGGTTTTAAATTTATAATTGGAGTTCAAATTTATAATTTTAAGAAGACACACCCATACTCGAAGTATTATCGTTTGATTTGAATTTTTTTCTTATACTCCAATTTTTCCATTGATGGATTTTAGCTACTATTGAGAATTTAAAACAATACTGATATGTTTTGAATTTATTTAAAGATATACAGGAATATATTGAAAAAAGTACATAAAATTTCTTATATATATTTGAAGTATGGTAATAATTTATTTGCACTATTACCCGTATAAGCAAACGCGCCTTTATGATAAAGGGATTAAAACTTGAAATACAATTGTGTTTCAATATATATTCGGAAAAAAAGATTAAGATTGCAAACAAAAACATAATTATCAATTATTACAATATATTTCACTTCTGATACAAATGATGATCAAATCTTCAACGCTTGCATTGAGCAGCAGAACAATTATCGAAGCAACTCATGAATAGTTTTTCATCTGTCAATATTAGTAAAAAAAGAAATCGAATCAGCAATCAAAATTGATGGAATGAACGAAAGCAAAGATGGAGAAACAAACCATGGCCAAGTTTGGTGCATTGAAGAAGGGAGCAGCCGAGATTGCAATAATACGACGGCGTCGAAACCGCCGCCGTACGAAAATAGCAGCCGGGGAGACAGTCATCCAAACACGCCTTCTGGCCCTTGCAACGCTGAATACAATATCTAACGCACTTTTGTTCTATATCATTTGCACAACTCATGCACAACATTGCCAGAATTAGCAGCAGAGTGATGATGGATCGTGTGCTCCTTTTCACCATTTTCTTCTCCTTTATCACTTTTGTTGCATGCTTGTTGTAATTTATAGAGTAAATTTTTATATTGGCATGATGAGATTTTGAATTTATTGATGCTTATAATTATTATGATATTATCGTATCCTCAGAATCACGGATTAATGAATTCAGAATAATTAACTAAATAATCAAACATAAATGACTTACTATATATTATTAAAAACTTACTCTTTTGAGGTATTTATTTGATATAGGCGGTGAAATTTCTAGACACAATAAATAAATAAATAAAACACTCTCAAATAATCTATATCTATAAATATCTAAATGCAGAATTCCAAAAAAAAAAAAAAGTTCCCCGCCCATTAAACATACCTAAAGTAGTCCTACAACAAATGAAAGAAATCCCTACAATTACAACATAAAACAACAATTTTTCTAGCAAAGCAAATGTAACGTCTAAGACATCAAGTTCATTCCTTTTATTAAAAAATCAAGTTCAATAATTCAGAAACAAAATGCATTTCCATATAAAAAGAATCACGCATATATGAATTAACTAATTTCCTAAAATATGGCTATAAATTGGCCATAATAATAACAAATCTTTTTAAGTTTATTTGTTGTAAATATATTTATTTGATGGACATTACTTAAGATATACTTTAGAGATATATACATATCTTTCTAGATTTCTATAGAAGATATGATTTCATTCTTATATATAGGACAACATATTGTAATTCTACACACATCAATGATTAATAATATTCTCTATTTTCTATCCATCGTGTTCTCTCTATTGTTTTCTCTGCATTATTGCTTATTTGTGATACTTGAAGGATTCGATTCACAACATATTTGTTAATATTTTATTTTACAGGAGATTAATCTATATAATGAAATGCAACACCGGATATGTATAGATGAATGAAATCATAAGTAGTAGTCAAATGTGTGTAGAAATTGGTTAGAAAAAATAATCAGGATTGCAAATAAAGTAGTACAATGAATTAATATTTATATTAAATCCCTGATGGATTTTGAAGAAGGAATATATTAACTTGAAAATTAATTCATGCCTAAAGACGGAGTATGAAATAAAAAGACTTGGATAATACCAAGTATTATGTCGACCTGCAGATCGACAATCTCCTGAAAGAGTTATTATTATTTCTAACACTAGTCGATGTATGATAAGAGTTCTAGAGAGATCTATTACATTTATTTAGAACACCAATGTCATTTGATCCCCAGAAGTGGATAATGTCTTATTTAGACTCAAAGAAGATAACATGATATTTTTGGACCAGAAGTTCTCTATTTAAGTGTCTTTTGTACACCATTTTATCAGGCCTGATACAATATTCAAAATTATCTTTCTAGCAAGAATTGGTGCTTCTCTTACAAAGAAACATTGAAATAAGCACAATATTTGTTATCTTCAGAGGTATAAAAATCTTGATATATTCTATAAGAAACCAAGTATGACATTGGTGGTCTAAGTAAATAAATGAATATTTATTTGAGCTTAATAATTATAGATCTCGTACTGCTTATTTTGTTCTCTATTGTGGTATTGACATTTCTTATCAGTTTGAATACTTCTCTAAACCACTCATAGATGATTTTTTCTTTTGAGAATTACAAAAAGAGTATGATTAATATTCTTTTGCATATATTGGAAGATCATCTGATATTATGATACTTAAAATATTCTTCACCCTCTAGTATGAGATAATACACTGCATAAATGAGTAGTGGGTACACTAGAGTTGTATTCCTTTACCCACATCAACTCCCCAAGAATGATTGTTTTTCAGAATGTTTGATCTTGTGATAATCCTGAAAATTATTACAAATATGGATAATGTTGTATCGTTTATAATTATAATATATTATTATGTTGAATGAAGTGACAAATTCAAATTAATCATGAAGATATTGAATATCATTGTTTGGGGGGGGGAGCAACATTTTTAAAATTAAACCTTGAAGGTTTACATTATGTCCAGAAGGCTAAATAGATGTACTCTTTTTCCCTTGCTGAGTTTTTTCCCATTGGGTTTTCTTGGTTAAGGTTTTTAATGAGGCATCTAGTGCAACACATGAATAAACGTATGTCATGTACTCTTTTCCTTGACTGTTTTTTTCCCCATAGGGTTTTCGGCGAGGTTTTTAACGAGGCATGAACATAACGAACTAATGTCCAAGGGGGAGTGTTGTAAATATATTTATTTGATGGACATTACTTAACATATACTTTAGAGATATATACATATCTTTCTAGATTTCTATAGAAGATATGATTTCATCCTTATATATAGGACAACATATTGTAATTCTACACACATCAATGATTAATAATATTCTCTATTTTCTATCCATCGTGTTCTCTCTATTGTTTTCTCTGCGTTATTGCTTATTTGTGATACTTGAAGGATTCGATTCACAACATATTTGTTAATATTTTATTTTACAGGAGATTAATCTATATAATGAAATGCAACACCGGATTTGTATAAATGAATGAAATCATAAGTAGTAGTCAAATGTGTGTAGAAATTGGTTAGAAAAAATAATCAGGATTGCAAATAAAGTAGTACAATTTAATAATTTTAAGCATTAACTTTTACTTGACTAACACATTTAAAATTTGAGCTAAACTCTATCAAGTTTTACTATTTCACTACTTTATATCCCATGAAAAAATAGAATTGATAATACTAATTAATAATACAAGTTGTATAAACACGTTGCGCATCGCGCAGACAACAAACTAATATATATATATATATATATAGAGGTGTAATCATATCACAAGTCTCCTTTAGATGGGAGATAAGAATAAATCATGGCCTTTAATTTGATGAAATAAGTGGTCCAGATTTAATATCTCTATTTATTTTGTTACTTAATTTATGAATTAATTTTTTATAATAAGGGTATTTAGGTAAGTTAAACATGGGGACCACAAAAAAATCTCATATTCTCTTTCATATCAAACTCACGTATTTATTTCTTTAACGTATTATCTATCCTCTAATTTCCTCATAAAACTTAAATTAATCATATCTCACTCAATAATAATAATTTTTAACTCACCGTATATCAAATTAAAGATAATTTAATTATCTTTCAAACGATATCACTATTGCATATGTTTCGAAAAAGATAATCGTAGTTAAAATAAGATAGTACAACTATGCATATGTAGATAATGCATATTTACAAGCTTAATAATGCAACTTACATATGAAAATATATAAACATGCAAATATGCATTATATAAGCCTGTAAATATGAATTATATAAGCCTGTAAATATGCATTATATACCCTTGTACAGTTGCAGTATAAAAAATCATTTCAATCCATACATACAAAAACGTTTCTCTGAAACTCCCCTGTCATGGCTTAACCCCAAGCACGACCAAGGCAGAGTTCATCATTATCTTCAAACACCCAAATCTCCTCAACAATGGCATTTCAAGATTGAAATCTCATCTCTCAGCGGCGTTAGGAGGAAAAGAAGAAGAAATTCAAGCAGCGCCTCATCATCAGCGTTATCGTCACGGGACCCAGCTTCTCCTTGCTCTTTTCATTCATCTGTTGAGCCTTGGACTTCGCCGCATCGCCCGTCTCCTCCGCGCTCTCCTTGGCTCTGTCCTTCATCTCGCGAGTTTTCTCCTTGGCCTTGTCCATGGTTTCTCTCACTTCATCCCTGTTGAAGCGCAATGAAAGAAACGTTGAATGGAGAATGAATTAATACTTTTAAGGCAGGCAGGGTTTAGTTTACCTGTTGGTATCGGGAAACAGAGGTGATGCAAACTCTGGAGACTCTAGGGCGGAGAGGGAAGGAGCGGGCCATCTCCGACGACTTTGATAGGCTGAGGAATGCGTTCTTCACGATGTGATTGGTTGCCATTTTGCTGGATTGTTTTTGACAAAATATATAATATGTTTGGTAGTTGAGGTTGCATCTTTAAATAAATACCCTTACTCTGCAGCTTTTTTTCATTACCGAATGCACCTTTTTAATTTCGCCCATCAAATTGATCTCAACCGTCCGAACACATATTTAGATGTACATGATTCATTCTCATCTCCCATCTAAGAGACCACTTGTGACTTTAAATATAATTCTCCCCCAAAATACACTTGCCAAATATAGTAATCTATTATTTTAGGTAGTTAATAATTAATAAATAAGGAATTAAATAAAAATTATAATAAATAATTAATTATTGCTAATTGATTTCTTTAATAATCTATAATACAAAATTTTAAATTTAAAAATATATAATTAATTAGTCCATAGTAAATTAAAACTGATAATCCCTATTTAGATATATTAATATTGCAAAATATTAATTGATAATCCCCATTTAGATTTATTAATATTTATTATCTATATCCATACAATATATTAAGGCGAACACTTGGATGAGACGGTCTCGCCATTTTTTATTGTGAAACGGATATAACCCTATCCATATATTTAAATTGAATTTTTAAATATTTCCAAATTTAATAAATTTTCCCCACTCTATTCAAAACCACTCGTTGTCAATGTTCTTCTTATAAATCTCAACCCAGATTATACATTCTTCCTCTCTCGTCTCTGCTATCAAATAATACCTTCATCTAAATGTTGACGAGGCAGAGTATTTGACCAAATCCCTAGTCTGATCGATTGGAGATCGGGTATTTGGGGGGAAAGTAGGCGGTGGAGAAATTGATCAAGAAAGAAGCTTGTTGGTCCTACTTTATTGTGAGTTGGGAAGTAATAGAAGTCGTTGAAGTTTCTCCCTACCTCTTAGTCTTCAATTTACCCGAATGAACATGGAATCAGTTTTGCCACATTCTGATAATCGCTGCTCTTGGCTTCTTCTCATTTGGGAGGTAGTTTCTTTTGACAACTGACTAAAATTTGCTTTGATGACTTTTGGGATCACCTACTTTCGTGGGCTCACCCACTTTTTCTGGTACATGTACGACTTGGTTGTGATCTGATCAGGGTCCATGTGTATTTGTTTCTTTGCCTTGCTGGTCTAAAGTTGTGATGCTCACCATATTCGACTGTTCATCGAGTGGATGAGTATCGACAATCCCCTGAACTCACTTGATTTTTTCTAGGTCCTTTCTCTAATGTTTCAGCATAATTTTTTTAATGCAATTTTATCTCTGTTTGGTGGAGTTGGTGGAAGATCGGGATGAAGCGGTGCATGGCAACGTTGGTGGTGCAGTTGGAGGTGGGAGAAGAGCTGCGGCAGAGAGACACAAACGAACATTGAAGCTAAGTGATATTGAAAGAAGTCTTAGATGTGTGTCAGAAGCCGAATGTGCCACCCGCTAAGGTTCTTTGGGGCTATTTTTTCGAAATAATGTATTCTTTTACTGTAAATAATGTATTCATGTATTGTAAATGATGTATTCTTCAGTTTAAAAATAAAATATTCACTTTTTGAGTGATGTATATTTTTTTTGTTTTGGAATGAGGTATTCCTTTATTTAGAAATAACATACCCTTGCATTTGGTTTTTGTTGAATTCCGGATTGATTTGAAGATCCTTGCATTTTTGTGATAGGCAATTTCGGATTTGAAAACTCAGAGGTCATGGCATTTTGACTTTGATATCACGGGCGATGTCTTTTGTTCTTCCTTGAGCAAATTTTAAGTTGTTATTATCTTAGTGTCTAGCTATCAACTATAGTCTATGTGATTAATTTTGTCCCTTCTAGTGATGACAAATTCCTGATTGCAATTTATGTTGAGGCAATCTGTTGCTTTATTGGACTGATTATTAGTTTCCAGTGCCAATTTAAGGAGGAAGAGTTTCTTTTGCCTGTTGCTTTTGGAATGGTGTCATTGCAAGTCATTTGGAATGTTCATATTCTGTTTGTGTTCATTTACAGAGAAACATACCATTACCTTGATCTCACTTTTCCTGTTTATTCTCATCTTTTGTATTGATTTTTGTGGTCATATTTTATTGCTCATGCTGAAGGTAAGGGTATCTGTTATCATCTTTGAAGGTGGAGATGCGACTAGTGACAAAAGATTGTGTGATTTGGTGGAGTTGTAGAGCAAGTTGGAGGTTGGATGAAGCAGTGCTGTGGCGAGGTTGGCGGTGCAGTTGGGCTGAGAGAAGCGTTGCGGCAGAGAGAATGAGCATTGAAGTAGGTGATACTGAAGGAAGTCGGAGAGGTGTGTGTCGGAAGTCGAATGTGCTGCCATTGCCATTGAGATTCTTTGGGGATTGGATGATTGTAATGTGGAAGTTGAATGTTCATGAAGCTTTATCTCTCAAGAGTCAAGATGAAGCTCAAGCAAATTGGCGATTGGATGATTGTAATGTATTAGTGTAGAAGGTCATCTAGTATTAGGTAACGAGAAGGCCATCTAATATTAAGTGATTGAGGGGTTTTTTTTTTCAAGAAACTAAGCACACTAAGTTGTTATTGAGTTGTGGATTTCTTACTTCTAAATGATGATATTTTTTTTTTATATTGTAAATGATGTGTTCCTTTACTGTAAAAAATGTAATATACTCGATTGCTATTGAGTTTGTGGATTTGTTTCCCTCTAAATGATGCATTTTTTTTATAGTAAATAATGCATTGGTTTAGTGTAAATGATGAAATACACTCAATTGTTATTGAGTTGATTTCTTGTCTCTAATTGATGTATTTCTTTATTGTAAATGATGTATTCATTTACACTAAATTATTTAATACATTCAATTTCTATTGAATTATGGATTTTTTGCCCTCTAAATGATGTATTACTTTATTGATAATAATGCATTCGTTTAAAGTAAATAATGTAATTTATATTTAAGAATCAAATTCATTATTTTCACTTAAATGTACATGGTTAATCAAATAATGCAATTATCTTATTAGATAGATGTATTTTTTTTCAGTAAATGATGTATTTAGTCTTTATTGATTAAATAATTTTTTAATTGACTTTGCAATTATTATAAAATGATGTATTATTTCTTACAAAATAATATGTTTTCTTATCTAAATGATGTATTTTTCTTAGTTTTGAATCTAATCTCTTCTTCACAATCCCACCTCTTTGGACTCAACCAACTCTGCAAATCCATGTAATACTCGTATTCATGTTTCAATTCCTCCAAACAATCGCTCTCTCAATAACTCCCCAAACATTCACTGTCTCCTACAACAGCCAATCACTCAACTCAGCAGAATTCCCAAGACCTAAAGCTTTCATCCCTTTCTATCGCCGACATCACCAACCTCATCGAGAAACAGAGGGGTGCCATTTAGGATTTCAGAGAGTCGCACCAAATCACATTAATTTTGCTGAAGAAACCCATCTCAAGATTAGGCACCGCCACCAATGCAAGAAAATTGGCCTGACACAAGAGTATTTTTTAGGGCAGCCTTCAACAATAAGATCATATGCTTGAATGCCCTGGATTCCAACGCCAATCCCATGAAACAGTCGCTACTCAACTCCATAGCTTGTGTTTGTATGCAAGTGAGAAACTCAATGTTGATGCTGCTGAAACGGAGCAGCGACAGATTCTTACTTTTTGGGGTGGCTGTCGAAGAAATTATGGCGAATTCTTCTGGGCTCCAACGATACGATCCTCGTGAAGAGTTGACGGTGGCGGCAAATTAAAGTTGGGAAAAAATAATTAATTTGTTTTGTATATGGTTATGGATCTTGATCCGTCTCACAATAAAGAATAGTGAGACCGTCTCTCAGGAGACCAACTCATATATTAAATTTATACGAAATGAAATGAAACAATAAATAGTAAAATAACTGAAACAATATGGCTAAAAATGGAAATACGGAAATAAGATAGTGTACATATTAATAATGAATGAAACTAATGGAAATTTGTGAAAAGGATTTTTTTCATAATTACAATCAATTAATCATGTTAGCAAAGTATGATTATCAATCTAACAATATAAAGGCTGGACTTAATTGACGTAAAACTAATTAAATAATGTGGAAATGTTTTAAAATACTCAATTTTATAAAACACATTTTAAAAATACCAACTTCATATAACACATTTTATAAAACACATTTTAAACAATCCCCATATAAAATACCCAAAGTATAAAATTTTATATGGGGATTGTTTTAAGTGCAAACCGATACATTTATTTATATTATTATGATGACATCATTACCAATAATGTATTTTTAATGATTTTAGAATTAAAATATTAATAAGAACACTAAAATAAATTAAAAATATTTGTTGGTATGAATCGAGTTACCATTTGATTCATGATTCAATTGGTTAAATAAATTTAATATCCTTGTTTTGTCGGTTATAAAATTTAGATGTATAACCTAAATTAGAACTAAATTTTGATTAATATATGTTGGTTATATTTAAAAAATTTTATATTTATTTTTATTTTATTTTAAAGAATGTTATGGTTGGATGCCTTGCTATCACAAATTCCACCAACCCACTTTTGGAACGAGAGAGAAACGGTTTAGGCGGGTTTTATACTATCCAAATGAATTTATCCATCCCAAATAGGGTTTATTAATCCCAATTAGGGTATATTATATGGGTTTGGGTTTGGGTTTGGGTTAATGGATAAAATCCGCCTAAATCGTTTAGGTCTGCCTAACCCAAAACCTTCCCAAAAAATAAAATTACCTTAGTCCTTAAACTGATCATCCTTCAACAGAGAAGAGAGAGAGCCTTAAGAGTTAATGGTGTATCATCGTTTCTTATTTCCTCTATATCAATATCGGACAAAAGAAAATATGGAAATAAGTTCATTCTTCTTCACAACAAGGTAATAGCTTCCATTAGTTTACTGATGTTTCTCGAAAATATATGCCCTCTTGCAAACAATAGATGGTTTGGTGTTGTAAATCTGAATTAGAAAGTTGATTTCTGCTTGTGCATCTCTTGTTCTTTCTTAGAATGTTATTTATTTTAGAATAGATTATTTTAGACTATTCCGGCGGATCTAAAAATTTAGAATTGGGGATACAATCAATAAATAAAATAAATTGGGGTACATTATATAAATAATATGTAAAAATATATATGAATAATACTAAATATATGTTTCATAAAAGGGGAAAAAAAAATTCGGGGTACAAGTGTACCCCACCTCTACATGCGTGTCCGCCCCTGACTACTCCTTGTAATGAGTTGTGTTGTTGGTAGAGAGATTACTCACGGGAACATCAATTTTGATCCCCTTGAAATTTGTTGTTTTTATTTTGCTTGGCACATGAATAATAAAAAGAAGTCCCCAACTTCCTCTCTAATTGCGTTGAAACGAGAAGCATCAAGCTTTGTTCATTTTATTTTATTATTAATTAATAATATTTTTCTTTTTATTGGAGTCTTGTTATGAATTATGATCATTGATAGTATCATACACACATAACCTTATAATCCTTGATCGATCCTTTTTTTAGAGATATCCTTCATTTTCCTTTGTTTTCGCTGCTAGAGTTAGACAAATGAAGGAAAATAAGGCTTGGAGTAGAATTGAGGGATCACGAGTTTAAGAGTACATATTTTCTTCTCCAAAGCGAAAGAAACTCAAATACCTGCTTTTTTCTATGGGATGAGATTATAAGTTTAGATATTCTAAGTCGGAGTAGTAGTTTTCCTCTTTGAAATCTGAAGATGGATCTATATTGTTGTCTAGGAAAACTTCTAATTCTTGATTTGTCTAAGATATATGCATGTAAGGTTTTAAACTTGAAGTAGATGAAACACACTTATGAAGGTAGATAAATACTTGCTTTGGTGTCCTTGGTGAAGAGTTAAAAACTTTAATCTATGTAACTCAAATTTATACCCTGTTGTTGAGTTGGGTGATACATTGCAAAATGTTTCTGTTTTGTTGTTGAAAGTTGATTTGGGTTATTGTTGGCCCTAAAAAAAAGCAAGGGGGGGGGGGGGGGGGGGTGGGGGCGGCGGATGCCTAGTATCTGGTCTTGTGTTTCTGTGTAATGGTCAATTAAATTTAAGTGTTGTTACTACCTTAGGAGTACTAAGCAGCTTGGTGGCTAAATGGAGTGCCTCACTTTTGAGAGGCTGAGGGTTCAAAGTAGTTTATAGGCTTGATCATTACTAGTGCAGAATAGTTTTATTTTTATCTTTTAGTTTTACTTTTATTATCCCCGTAAATACTTTAGACATGATAATTAGGTCCCTTGAATTACCAGAAATATCTTAGGTGGAGAAGAATATATATTTGGTGGAAGTTATCGAGAATTGACCAATGTGTAAAATTTATGCCATATTCTGGTGCCCTCTGCAAACACGAGCATAACCTAGTGTTTAAAGTTCTTTTTATGTGCTTTTTTTTTCAATGGAATTACACACTCAAGGCTTACTCATTAGGTAGAGAATGAAGTTCGAAGCAAAATATTTAGAAACCATAGCTAAGTTATTTCTCATTTTCGAGCCTATTGTGCAGTGTGCATTAGACTATATTCAATTTGAACCTTGAATGAAGATTTTAAATTTCGAAGAATGCGTCTAACCATCATTTAGCTCGCAAACTTTTATGTAGTTTGAATTTAAGTAGTATACACTAGCATTTATTGAAAGACTCGTTGTGATGAAGGAAATGTGGGGAACTTGAGTTAACAAGATCATAGGCTTTTGACGTAAATCTTTTGATCAATATCAGGTGGGCTTTCCTATTAAACTATACAATGTGATTCCAGACCATGAGTCCAGTTTGTGAAAATCATGAAAAATATTTTTAATTTTGAATTAAATTGTCATATCTGAAATTATTTCTGTTTTACATTATCTATCTGTCCTTTAAGCCGACAGAGAAGTTAGAGAGTATATGTGGAACCTGATCCGGAGAATACGGCCAAAGTCTTGAGCTATAAATGTCAAGGTTTTTATGAATGATCGGGTCTCGATGACTCTATAAGAGCCTAGATTAGTAAACTTGGTGCCAGACCTGGTGGGAGAAAGGTCCCACTAAATAGGCTGGTCACCGTGACTATGGAAGTAGGCTTGCTTCCTAGTCACACCAATTAAAACAAATAGTGTATG
Organism: Plectranthus barbatus; assembly: GCA_026898455.1. Lineage (NCBI taxonomy): Eukaryota > Viridiplantae > Streptophyta > Magnoliopsida > Lamiales > Lamiaceae > Plectranthus > Plectranthus barbatus. The sequence continues at coordinate 15,584 of JAPKLW010003559.1, forward strand.
ATGAGATAAAACTGAGCTCAGTATTGAAAAATAAAATGAGTTTGATAAACATGGTAGGATTTCTTAAAAAGTAAAACCCATATGTTATCCCTGGATTGTGATATGACTATTTTAAATGAATACATGTATTTGGCATGTGTCCACTGAGTACAATATACTCAGCCCTGTATATATTTATAAATACACAGGTTGAGCTGGAGACACGGGTGGCGAAGTGCTAGGCATACTTAATTTTTGAACTCCTAAGAGCCCGGAATTATATATCTTCATATATATAATCCAACTACCCTTATTTTGCTGCAGATATTCTGAACTCCTCGAATTCTCGACTTTGGCTTGTAATGTAAATTATGATAATCGTATCATGTTTAACGAGCCAAACTTGAATTCTTTTGTCAACTTCATTATTTCATGCATGATTATTTCTCACGCGTGTCTCTATTTGTGATTATTTACACATTTTCTACTCCATTTGTGTTCATCGGGCAATAATTATTGCCGATGTCACGTCCCCGACTTTGGGAATTTCTCAGGGTGTGACAATAAATTTTTTGAAGAATTTTAATGGGGTAAGAATAGACTAACAAATTGATTAAATAATTTTTTTTAGAATTTGTTTCATAAATTTAAAACATTTTTAATGGGATAAGAATTTGTTAAAAAGAAAAAGAAAAAAAGGAGTAAGAACCGAGTTTGAATCGGGTCAAGATTCTGACCCAATACAATACAGATCGGTTCAGACACAGATCTGATCATGCCATGTCATTCTGACACGGGTCTGAATCGGATATGAATTGGGTCTGAACGAGTCGTATTCGATTGCCCTCCAGTAAATAAGCAAAGGAGACGGACTCAAAAAAATTTGAGCGAAGCATGTTGTCGAATTTATAGATACGTAGTTGAATAATACTTCAAATCTCAAACTTCATATTATTATGATTGATTATTAATTTATTTTATATTATTACATTTATAATAATTTATTACATACAGCTGATTCAATCAATTTATTGATATAATACAACCAATCTATTCAATTTTTAATTTCTCAAACAGATCAATTAAATTATTTATTTTTTAATTAAAAATTAATTTAATTTGACGAATTTATAGTTAAATCTAGTGGAAATATTTGAAAATACCTAATTTTATAAAAGTTACTTAAATAATATAAACTTTAAAATTTAATTCAAAATTCATTTTTTTTTATAAAAAATGACACTTGAAAACCTAAATTTGGTAGTATTTGGCGGACAAAATGATTTTTAAGTATTTTTGTGGTGTGTTATAAAAAGTGAATATTTTTTATAAATGTATAAAGCAGGTACTTTTGAATTTTTCTCTTAAATAATTAGGTACCAAAGCACAATTATTGATATTGTATTGCGCTTTTTCCTTCTAAAACTTCCAAAAATAGCGTGCAAAATTTATGACAACTATTTAATAGAAATTATCCAAAATGGCAAGAAATAGCGTATGGAATTAATTAAAAATGTAGAATATGTATTATAATTAGAATAATAAAACATTCCGGGGTTCAATAATACAATTTTAAACTAATAAATAAATTTAGGCTAACATTAATTGGTTAGGGTAAAGATTATGGGTATTGTATGCTATTCTAATCAATTGATTGACATTAAGAATTTAAGATGATCCAAAAAATTGTGTATAAATGGAGTACACATTGTTCTAAATCTTTTTCGCTACACTTTGTCTTCCCTAAGGTAGAAAATTAATATATACATATTTTTTTTTTTATGTTAATTGGTATTTGTATGTGCATTTTAGTAGAGAAAAAACTAACTATTCGTTTGCTAATTCGTTAGTCTTTATCTTGCAGGTTCTAGGACACCTAGGTTTTTTCTGGAAAAAAAAATGAGGATTTATTAACAACATTATTTTTTGTCAAACTACAAAATAAATTTTTGCTCGGCGCTGACTACCAGGCACCAATTAACCAAGCTCTTCAACCTCCGCCACTCCATCAAGCTTTCAATGATGTACCAACACGACTTCTACGGACTCAGCCCTCTGCATGGCCAAAGACTTAGCCAATGATGATCCGGGATTTCATAGTTTATTTTGTACAACGAAAAGATTTTAAAGACTACCAGTTTGGTTTGTCAAAGTTCAGTTTAGATATTATGTCCGAATAGATGTTAAGTCAGTTTCAAACTATACTTCAACGCTTTGGTGTTGAGTTTTAAGATACGAAAATTGATAAACAAATTAATAGTAAAAGACTCAAAGGATTTATAGTGGTTTGGACACCCAAAGGTCCTACGTCCACTCTTCTGACTAAGTCTGGAAATCAACTTAGTGGAAGAATACAATAGGGTGCTCCCACGATCTATCACTAGCTGAAGGATGCCTCGTCCTTTAGTCCACTAGTTCACTCGCTTGGTCCTCTATCATCCTTCACTTTGCAGCTTGTGTGGGCACACCACACAGCCTCCTCATTGTCGGAGTTAAGTTTTTGGATTTCTCCTCGGAACTTCACTTCTTGCAGCTAGACGCTCGTCAGAGTGAAAGTACAGAGCGTACTTGACTGTTATGTTCTTTCTTTGAGAGAAAGAACATCAAGAATAACTGAAGAACTAAGAGTTTTTAGTCTCGTGTTCACAAAGGTGCACACGGAAAGCTTTAGATAAGCCTCTAACTTTCGAGTAGGAAATTGTGCAGAGTTTCGACAAGCTTGAGAATTCGGTGTTTGGTTATTTTTGAATCTTTGGAGGTCCTCGGCTATTTATAGGCGAAGATATTGTGATTCAAATCCTTTGAGCCGATAGACACTTTGGTTGATTGTCCAATCCAATGTTTATTCTCTACACGACAAGTTTGCATTTTCCACCAAATCAGGACTTGCTCCCACTTTTTCTGACTTCGAATGTGACTGTTCACCTTTCAGTCAAAATGGCAACATAATCAATCCAAGGAATCTAGACTGATCAGTCCGAGGAATCTAGTCTGAAGTCTTAACTTGCAGACTTTAAGGAATCTCCAATCCTTTAAGTCTGATATTGTCAGTACCATTCCTCAAATGATTCTTCTTGTCTCTATGCGCAGGGGTTGGAACTAAGATTCTGTTGTTCCCTGATCAGACGAATTAATATGCAGCAGAAGTTTTTAAAAGCAGTTGCACTCTAGAACTGAGGGGTCAGTTTCCCAGTTTAGGTATTATAAAAACTGTGTCAGCCAAGCAGTTTACTTAGTCAGTTTTTAGATTTACACTTCAACACTTTAGTGAAGTGTTGAAGGTTTCAAAACTCAGTTGTAAACTGTGTATAGATAAAAGTACGGAAAACTGTAAATAAGACAAGATATTATAGTGGTTCGGAGCCTTAAGTCCTACATGCACTCTTCGGAAATTAATCTGGTAAATCACTAAGAAAATGAAGTACACTCTCCTCATGATCTATAGCCAATCAACACGAAAACCACCATTCGCAACAAACTGGATCACGGATCACTCACCCAGGTAGATGATCTTCACTCCTTCTTCAGTTCCTCGAAGCCAGGTAGCACCTCGAAGTCTTCTCTGAACTGACAGTCTTCGGAAACGGATTGAGGACAAACCTCCCTTCTCCTTCTCCGATGGATGGATGGTTGAGTTCTTCTCAGAATGCACGAATGATGGCGAAAGCCCGTAAGAACCTGTTCCTCGACTGAGAACCGGGCTGCTATGTTCTTACTTGAAAAGTAAGATAAAAAAGAAAATAGACTAAGTGGAAAGACTTAATCCTCGTGTACTCAAGGTCACACGGTGAATCACAGATGATTCCTTAAGCAATAATGCATCGTGTTCAATAAATGAACCACGAAGTTAATGCTTTTCACGTGAGAGCTTTGAATGCAATGAGCTTTAAGTTTGGCAGAGTAAGGGTGCTTTTAATTCAGATGTTCGGGAGCTTCTGTAGTCTTGTCCTTCTGCTATTTATAGTTGAATCTCCAGAAAGTAGCCGGTAGAGACAATTCGAATGATTTCCAATCAATGGCCATACTTTTCTGTTATAGCATACCTGCCCCTCTGCCTTTTCTGAACACTGCCATGCTTTTTGCAGAGATAGTTTTTTCTTGTTGTGTCAGACTTGAACAATGTTGTACTGCAGTCAGCTGTGTGAATCTTTGTTCCTTATCATTGAGTCTTCAATATTCTTTATGACTGCTAGGCCTCTTGCTTTTCACGTGTTTCTTTCGGCATGAAACTGTGCTGGTCTGAAATTGTGAGCGCCTCTCTACAATTTTTCTATAAGAACTGTGTCCACAGTTTTCATCGCTATTGCTTCCTTGATAGTTTAAAACTGTTGGTCCCCGCTTAGAGTTATGATATATGCAGCGGAAGTATTAATGTTTATCTTGCACGTATCCTGCTAAGGTCTCGACTTAGCAAGTGTTTTTCTAAATATTTTAGCTCGTGTAATCGTTAGATTGATTGCAGTTTATACTACAACACTTGGTGTGTTGAGTTTCAATGATTTAATCAGCAAAGAAAATAGCGTAGCAAAGCAGTAAACAACACAAGGATTTTTATAGTGGTTCGAACAATTGTTCTACATCCACTCTCAAGTCCTCTGACTGAAAATTTACTAGAAGAATGAGTACAAAGTCAGGCCTGAAAATTTGCTAGATTCTTTGAGCTTCTATTATAAGAGCTTGTGAAAAGCTTCAATTCAGATCTTAGCTCGGATGAGTTCGCGTGATGGAGAGAATAAGTTTGATATCTTTCGTTATCTCTTGTATGTACAAAATCGCGAACCTTTGAATCAAGTAAGGATGACCCCTATTTGTAGGTGAGTATTCAAACAGCCGTTTGAATCTTATCCGTTAGACTCAAAGGGAATGCTCGCCTATCTGTATGCTTCCTTTTTCTGCGGTGGACATACACTCTTCAAGTCCCTTCATCTCTGATTGGCGTAGCATCTGTATTTATCCGTCTCTTGTCAGAACGGATCCTTTGTAGGTCTGAACCCCATTTTTCTTCATGATGATTATTCCATCCTCTTGGTTGGTTGGTTCTTCTCGTAACTTGTACTCCGTCTGATATTTGGCTTTGTGATCTTTCTCTTAATTGCTGATTACTGATTGTCATTTGCTGACTACTGTTATGCGTCAGATCTCTCCGTAGATTGCTAGGGCTCCTCTTCCAGCATTCTCGTTGCTTTCTTTGCATCTTTGGTCATTTTGATCTTCAGCAATCTTCAGTAATTGGATGAGTTTGCTGACTCCTTCAGCAAACTTGAGCCTTTTTTTTCTCAGTCTATTACAACTCGAGTATTAATTCCTATACAAGACTTTTTTCAATTGACTCGATACTGAGTTGCTATAACTTTGATCCACCAAAACATATCATATTATGATAATGAATTGGTTTACATTAGAGGGATCTAACATTTCCTAACAATTTTCCCCTTTTTAGTGCATTCAAAGCCACTGCATTAAGCTTTAATTCTTGACTGATTATGGGAAAGCTGATTACTGAGATTACATAAAAGTTTTCTATCAAATCTATTCCAAGTGTCTCAACTCCCGTAGACTCAGCATTGTTCCTAAACATTCCCCCTTAACATATTAAGCGTATTGCTCGATAAATAAGTCAATCAAGTAAATAGCTTCTAGGTCATATTACCAAGTAAGTACAGATCATATTCATGCATAATATCATCAAGCAATCACATTAACATTTCACACACATCACATTCCACGCAGTTTGCTGATTACACCAAGTGTGTAATTTCAGCTTATTCACTTAGATCAGCGGACAATGAGATGTTGTCTTCAACCTGGGTAAGTTTTTTTATTGATAATCAGGTATTTTTTGTACACTCACATAACCCAAATTGAAATGAAAAAATTGTTCAAACAACTAGGAGATGTAGAGTTTGGAGAGATATTACTTCTTTGTTGTTGAAGAGTCTAAATCAGCAGCATTCTTGGCACTTGAGGAACCGGCAGTGGGCTTCTTCATTTTGCTGAGAGCTTCTGTTGTCATCTTCATGAAGTTGTCCACGAGAGCTTCTCGTTCTTGTCTTCTGATTCTTTCATTCTCTTCAATTCTTCTTTGTTCTTCTTTCTCTTCCTCCTCACGTTGTCTCCTTAGCTCTTCTTCCTGTATTCTTCTGGCCTCTAGTCGATGAATCCTTTCTTCTTGCTCCATTCTTCTTTCTGTTTCTTCAGCTAACCTCTTCTCTTCCCCCTCTTTGATCGCAACAAAAAGGCCAGTGGAGAAAGTCTCGAAGTATTCGAGTTGGATGGCAAGAATTTCGTCTTTGGCTTCAGACACTATGGTAGAAATTTCCTTGCGTATAATCGCTATCATCTGCTCTCCGATACTCCATCCTTCCATCGTATGAATATAGTGCTGGAGATCTCTCTGATAAGTGTTGGTATTCACAGGCGCAATTGCCATGAATGTAGAGTCCTCAGCAGGTACGATTTGATTTGCAGCGGTAGACATGAGAGCTGTGGTTGCCAATCTTGCAGTGGAAGTGGATGGTTCGTCAGCCGTGGCCATCACAAAGTGTGAGGTTTCCATTCCTTCTTCTTCTTCTTCTTCTTCTTCAGTACGATTCTGTTCGGATGACTTTAATTCTTGTACTATGAAAGGCTTGTTGGCGAGTTGGTTTAGAATTTTCTCTTGAATTCCAACATCTTCATCCTATCTTCCTCTTTCTTTCTTGCAGCTTGTTTTTCAGCTAACCTCTTTTCCAGATCTGCAGCAGCGGCCATTTGTCGTCTGGTGGCAGGAGATTTGAAATTCTGAGTGAATGGTGGAGAGTCTTCTATGGCATACTCGGAGGGTGGCAGAGATCGATCTCCTGTGGCTGCTCTGTGAGCCTTGATCTTCTGTAACCTCGCAGCAACTTGCTTCTCCGTATACTGTCTCTTGGATGTCTGTGAAGGGATTCGTGAACTGAATCATGAAGTCCGTTTGCCAAGGATCGTTAATTGGAATATCAAATTAAATTGCTATGCCTATGAACAATCCTAGCATGCTCCTATATTATTATGCATAAGAAGGTTATGCGGAATACCTGGATTGAAGAACGATGAAGAATGCGTGCGCGGAGATGCCCTTTGATCTTTCCCACGCACCAAGATTTAATTTCCTAACAGATTGAGGAAATTAATCTTAAAGAAAATAATAATAATTTTCGAAAATAAGAGGAGAGAGAAGAAGAAGAATCCTCCTGATCTGATCTTCTGATCTGTATCCCAACTCGATCTGAAAATCTGGTGAAGATTATCTATCAGATCCCTTGCCCGGTTGAGAAGCAGAATTTCCTCCTCGTATCTCAAACTCAATCGATCACCACAGCTCCCAATGGTCTGGTTTGCTGTGTGCAACTTGTGATCTTATGAGTAGTAGGTGTATTGAGTTCTGAGGTACTGAGGCCTATTTATAGGAAATTCTAGGCTTCTATTGGGCTTGAGTTATCATGGGCCAGACCAGGGACCAGAATGCAAATAGCAAATAAGGCCTATCAATTAATTAATTCCCATATTCAACCCAGAATATAATTAATTAATTAATATTGATTCATGCCACCAGAGAATCAATACTGTCCTACCTATTTGCTACCACGTTTGAGGAACGGGTTGCATTGGACTCGGTTTATCCCCACATTTAAGGTTACAGACATTCGTTAATTAATTTAAGCTCTGACAAGCTATTTAATTAATTAACATCTTTAATTCCTGAATCAATCCACTCAAACCTTTTCACTTAAGCTTGAACTTAATCAGCCTGCAGGACTTTAGCATAACGAACCTTTTGAGCTGTTCAGGGAATGTCACCATCCTATACTGGATGTGGTTACCTAGTTCAGATACCAGACAGTCATACACAGATTGATATCACCCAAGACTGCAGAAGTACAGGTTCAACTAGAACCCTCTCTACAACTCAAAGTGATATACAATATATGTATACTTCTGTATCCTCATATAGGTTTGAGATTCCATCGAGTCATAAAGATCTAGATTCTTTTAATGTCAGATAAAAGAATCGATCTTGACTTAGGTCCTCATCAATGTGTGCCCCACACCAGCATACCAAGACATCCAAGATAAGATGCTTATCCGCATATGCTGCAGCCTACACCGACAGTTTATCCTGGAACTGTCTCAGCTGTGATGACTATTTATATCTCGCTAGGTCAAACGATCCATACGATCTTCCGTGATCTTATACACACCGTATGATCTCCCTATCGACGAGGTAAGAGGATAATTGTGTTTGCGACACATGTTTGTTAATTCAGACAGGAGATGAACATACAACAATTATGATTCCCAGTATATTAACCAATAAACCTTGTACATAATATACCAATCATAATGCTTTCAGTATATAAATCCATCAGTCTGGTCCATCCAATCATCAGCCCATTCTTCTTCACTCCTCCAGTAGTTAAGACCCATCCTTGCCATTATGATTGAGCGGTCCTCATAATGTAATTCATGAGTGGCATAGTCAACGAATCTCCATCTCTTGAGCTCAGTTCTCAACCATTATTGATCGGACGTCTATCCTTGGAGTTCAGCAGGATATGAGTCATTGACTTTGGCAGCATCTTGTGTTTCTATGAATATACTGATGTCGTGTACCCGAGAGATGAGATCCTTGTTCTCCTCATCGCTTGTTGTGACAGAAGAGTACCACTTTGCAATTCTCTTTACCTTGTAGTTTCTGTCGGGTGGTCCTTCCATGGGCACTCTAAGAGTTTCTTCTCTGAATATGGATTCTCCATCTATGACAGTCCCTGCATCTTCTTCATCAACAGAGCTGAGAAGATCACTGAAGGATATACCTGAGACTTCGGAAGAGCTGGGAAGTGGAATGTGTCGTTGCCAGATGGATTATATGGTTCTTTCGAGCACTCTTGTTGTATCTGCCTCTGTATTCTATCCTGGAATGGTAGAAGGTTCAATACCTAATTATCGTAGATACTATTCATTCCGAGCTCGCACACTGGCTGTGAGCTCTGCTTGTAGTTGTGCTCTAGACTCAACATTGTTTGAGGTTTGTGCGTCAGCAGTACGTGCCTCAGCATTCCCTTCTTCATCGACTCTTGTGATCTGCTGGGTATCTTCTGGCATGACTGTCTCTGAATCTGCATTCCTTTGCTCTACTTCCTGATTTCCTGAATCAATGGCTGGGATCTGTTTGTTGCTGTTTCCAGATCGGCTTCTGCCATGATTGTCACATATCGGCTTTCTCCTTGCGCAGCCAATTGTGCTTGTTCACTTTCCTTTTCAACAACAGGACTGGTACCTTCCTTTTCAGCAACCTGCAACAAATTTCGTTCTGATATTTCTTTAGCACTTACGCTTCCCCCTAGATTGGTGGCGGGCTGAATTTGTGTTGTGTCGCAACTCCTTTCTCCTTGTCCTGGAGTTTGCAATCTCCTTGATTCCTTTAGGGCTTATTTTAGTTGCATTCGCTCTAGATCAACAGTCGCTTCCAGTTCTTCAACGAACGTGACCTTGCTTTTTTCCTTTGTCGGCTTGCATTTTCTCAACATCTTTTTGAGTGATGCGACCTGTTTGTTCTCCAACTTGAATCTTAGCGTTGCACTCGCCATAACTAGCCATGACTTCGGCATACCTTGAATCCCTTTCTTCAAGTGTCATCTCAAGTCGGAACTTGGCATAGTCTCTTTGTTCTTGTGCCCTCTGGAGCACTTTCCTTTGTCGTCGTGTCTTCTGAGATTCTCCCTCATCGGGAAATTCAAGCCTTCGCTTTGCACTACCTTCTGTGTATTTTGTCGCCGTGTCCTTGACTACATCTAAAGATGGTAGAGAAGTATCTACCTTTGGTAATTTTAATAGTGTTACCTGAATATCTTCTTTGCTTGCCCCATCTCTTAGCTTTCTCATCATCACTCGTTGGTTTCCCTTTCTTTTGTTGAGGGCTCCTCTGCGTTCGCCTTCTCTTCAAGTTGGTTTGATCGGAGGCTTGACCAGTTGCTTGTGATGGAACATCAATCAGACTGTCAAGTTCAGTAAGCAACACGTTCCGTTCTGTTTTGTGCCGTTCTTCTTCTAGTTCCTCGGCAGTAAGTGGAGCAGCAATAGGCATGACCATCTCCCCTTGGTATGGTTCTTCTTCATCAGAGCATGCCTCTTTAGGATTGACGTTGCTCTTTCTTTTCGGTATCAATGGTTCCTTGATGTTCTTTGGTGATTGTTGTTTTCTGGTTGGCGGTATGTAGTCGGAGTAGATCAAGTCTTCACCTCGGCAGCATTTTCCTTCTGGTACAATCCGCTCCAGAAAGTGGCTTATCTTCAATCCAAAGTCTACGTCTTGAGTGAATGTGTGATCCTTCTTCACACTCTTGTTCTTGTGGACATGTGCTAGCCATTTGGTGTAGATGAACTTTGTCAAATTTCCACGTACTTGATCCTCAATGGCCATCATAACAACAAACTTCTTAGCACTTAACTCAGAAAGTGAGCCCACTTCGCCCACTAGCATCCTTATGACTACTTGTGCTAGACTCCTCATCGGTTCTGCTAGAAATTTCAGATGTGCTGCTATTTTCCATGAATCGGTATATGAATCCGACTTTTATCTCAGCCATCTTTTCTTCATCTCGTCTTCATCGTTGATTTTGTAGTTGGCTACATCTTCACCATTGTTGCGGAGTCCGTACATTTTCTCCAAAACTTCTGGGCTTACTGTGATTTTGATACCCATGACGCTTGTGGTGAAGGATTCCTCTTCTTTATCAACAATTGCACGTGCAAAAAATTCTACAACTATGTGTGGATAAAATCTCTTCGGTTTGGCAAATAGATACCTTAGTAGGTTCTCTCGGTTGAGTTTGCCTATGAGGTTTGCACACCAGTTTTTCCGGAACAATGGCTCGTACAGTATCTTGTCTTTCTTGACTTGAGCGGCCCTTTTATGATCATTGGTAAGTTCACCAGGCAGTTTTCCATGGCTTATGGAGATTAGTCGGTAGTATGGGATTGACTCATTGATCTCCTCCGTCTTGTAGACGGCTGTGAAAGTTGGTTGGAACTATTCTGGTTCCTTAGCCATGTTGGTCTTTCGGGAAGATTCGGCCGGGGGACTAGTGCGGTTGGAAAATTCTGCCATTGATATATTTATCTGAAGACTAAAAAGAATAGCAGAAGAATTTTGAATCAGAAGGTATGAGGGTGTTAGGGTTAGAATTCCCAAACCAAATGTCTTTTATATGATAACCGGCTTCATCTGTGAGCGGTTGGATCGCCTCTTCTGATCTGGATGAATCTACGGTTGGGCAATTGGTGATGGTTCGCCTTACGTTCCCTTTCCGTCAAAATCGTGACTGTGGCTGATGTGTCACCTAGGCATTCATCGCTGCCCTGTGCGAGAGTTACTTTGTAATGAAAGCGAACTCTGCAGTTTCTTCATCATTAGATTATCCCTCATTTCCAGATCTATTTGAATCAACAATCTCCTTCTTGTTGAACAGTATTCAAGAATGCATGTGTTGAATACTCAGTAATGTGAAAGACATGTGTTGAGAGCTTGGACTCAACATATGATTGTATCTTTTGATGAGTAATGTCATATATCACCTATCTTGCTGAGAGCTTGGACTCGTCATTGTCTTTTTGCTTTGAGGTGAATGACATAATTCTGGACCTAATTTGCTGAGAGCTTGGACTCAGCATTCTGTCTTTTGCGGTCCTTTGTTCAGTAGATGCTTATATTTTGCTGAGAGTTTGAACTCAGCATTCTCATAAATTTCTTTAAGCGATCTTTTGAACTTTGCTGAGAGCTTATGTTTAGCTCTACTGGGTTTTACTGAGAGCTTGGACTCAGTAAACACAAATAGACTTCTAAGTTTTGATATTTGTAGAAGCAAGACTCTTCTACTGAGAGCTTGGACTCGGTAAACTTTTTCCAGTTTGTCTGCTATTCCAAAATAGCAATCATCATCAAACAACTGAGAGCTTGGACTCAGTAAACACCGGATATCTGTTGAACGCTTAAATTCAGCAGTTTTTCTGGACTCTCCGAAAATTCAATAAATCTTGTAAGTTCTGGAGTCCTTTTATCGAGAGGTCATCCTAAGTATCTGTCGGGAATCTTCTGAGAGCTTGGACTCAGCAGTCAGCAGAGAGTATTTTTCTTGAATTTATTCAACCTTTCATCATTCAAGCACTCTGCTTCCGACAGGGTTGGGAAGACCTTTGAGAAATTCCTATCATTCAATTTTCCTTTACATATTTTTTTCAATTTTTTCATGGAAAATCATATGTTTTTTATAGGTCTCTTTACACAAGGAGAGTAATGATCTAGCATTTTGTGTTAGGCGATTATCTTGTTTGAGACAACAGAGTATTGTTCTCAAAGCGAGCAATTTATTGATATCATTGATTTACAAAAGTTACACTTCGCAAAGCATAATACTACAAGTTTACAATGATCAATATGTATTCAGACTGCTCCAGTAACGCCTTTGCTAGATCTACTCCTTCTTGGTCTTTTCTTGAGCTCATTGTTGCAAGCCGACAGCCGCCTTGCTTCTGCAGCAATATGTCGGCTTCAAGGTTGTGAGATGTCTAGTGTAGACATATCTTCAGCTTCCAGCCTTAGTTTTCCTGTGGACACTTAAGAACGAGGAAGAAAATGCGAAGCCTCGCATTAACTGCACAACTCAGTGTTACAGTCCGTAGTTCTCTATAGCCTTTCCATGTGGCGGCTATTTTCAGAACTGAATTGTCTCGAGCCTTTGAACAAGTTCTTCGGTAATGACAACGAATATGTATCATCGCTTCAACACTGATGATGATCTTAATTGATACGTCGGTTGATTATCCCGATATTTATTCCCATATCTAGTCAATTTCCCAAGATTGATTCAGATTTGTTTTCGTTCAGCAGTCTCCTATCCTTTGCTGAGAGCTGGGACTCAACAATCACTTGACTTATACTGCTAAATTCAATATTCTGCTTTGCTGGTCATCTGGACTGCTGAGAGTTGAGACTCAGCAATCTTCAAAAGAATATGTTTTTGAAGAGTGTGAGCTGGGACACACTCTTATTCCGCATCTTCTAAACAATACCAATAACGTTTCATTAAGAATAGAATGAGAGCTGGGACTCATTCTTCCATAACCTTATCTAATTCCAATAAGCCGATCTTAAGACAAAGCTCTTTGAATGTGTTTTCTGCTAGAGGTTTGGTGAATATATATGCTAGCTGATTCTCTGTTCTAATGTAATCTACTGAGATATCCTTCTTTTTGACATGATCTCGAATGAAGTGATGTCGAATATCAATTTGTTTTGTTCGAGAATGATGAACAAGATTTTTCGTGATGCACATCGCACTGTTGTTATCGCAGTAAATGGAAACGCAACCAGTGTTGACTTCATTGTCTTGAATTTGTTGCTTGATCCATAGCACTTGTGTACAACATGTTGGGATTGTATACTGAAAACATAAATGATTAAGTGTTTTGTATACTGGCCTTCATTTATGTGCTGCATCAACAATTCTCGCTATTTGATAAATGTGAACATACAATGAACTATAATATCCTTTTATCTCGTAGATAGGGATGATCATATGGTGTGTAGAAGATCACAGAGGATCATATGGTTCGTTTGACCTAGCGAGATGTAAACAGTATCACAGCTGAGACATTCCCTGGATAGGCTGTTGGTTTTAGCTGCGACACATCGGTTCATAAGTGGGCTTATCCTAACTACTTGATGTGTCGGTACATGTTTATGTATTGATGGGTTCAACAGTGGGATGTGCCATTCTCATTGACATATGAATGAGCCAGATCCCTAACATACTTCCTATGATCTTAAACCTTACTGAAGGATGAGGGGCACACACGAATTGACCACACTTTGATCTACTATGATGGCGAGTCTTACATGTACTCTTATACCTGAACTTTGAGTGTTGGCAATTTGTGTGGGGTCTGCTTAGGCTGGATGTATAGGTAAGCATATCCGTTTCAGGATGGTGACATTCCCTGATGAACTCACAAGGTTATTTATGCTAAGTCCTGCAGGCTGAATGATTTATTCAAGCATAAGAGAAAAGGAGTGAGTGGTATTAATCAGGAAACAAGAAATTAATTAATTGTGGTTGATTGTCATAAGCCAAATTAATTAATGAATGTCAAAAACCTTAAATATGTAGATCATGTTAGTTTAATGCAACCCGTTCCTAATAATGTGGTAATAAAGGGGCGAGTCAGCATTGTTACCGTGGTGAAGGTTAAAACAATGTTTTATTAATTAATTATGTTCTGGGTTGAACAAGGAATGATTAATTAATAAAGAGGGCCCACTTTATTATTTGCATTTGATCCCTGGTCTAGCCCACAAACTGCTCAAGCCCGTTAGGGTTAGGGTTTCTTAAAACCCTAACACTATATAAAGGATTTCTCTCTAGGTCAGAAGTAGCCACCACAGTATAAAATTTAATATTCAAATCAGAATATTAAATTAAGAGAGAGAGAGATCGACGACGATCAGAGGGAGGATTTTTCTGATCGAATCCTCCGGCTTCCTGATTCAACTTTGTAGATAATCCTCACCAGATTTTCAAGGAGCAAGGAAACAGATCAGAAGATCAAATCCAAAGTAGGGTTCCATTCCGCTTCAGATTTAACTTCATCGTTCTTCCTCCAATCAAGATCTGTAGATCAAACGATTGAAGATCAGGTATTATCTTGAATCCACCCTATGCACTTAATTATTGTAGAAGCATGAATAGGGTTGCATGGTTTATTTAATTGAATTTGTTCTTCATATCCTAAGAACGGTCCTGCAAATTAAATAACAACTAAAGTTGTTAGTCGTAGAATGGAATCCTACAACTGGTATCAGAGCCAGGTTCCAGTTCTTAGGCTCTATCCTTGATAAATTTAATTAAATAAATTTGTATGTTCATGGATGGATTTAAATTGTTGTGTAAGTTTTGTTCTCGTGGCCTTCTCGTTTTTTTTGGATCTGTTTTTCACCACGAGAAAATCCGTGGTTAGATTTGATAGGGAAAATCATTGTAATAGATTTAGATCTACTTTGTATTATTTTCTTTCAAATCTGTAAAATTGGATCTGAAAGAAGGACGAGAATTGAAGAACGAGGAACATGACATATCAGGAGACAACGGCGGCGGCGCACGGCAAACCCTAGGGTTTTGGCCGTGCGCGACTGGGCCGCGTTTCCCCGCGCACGCGCACATTCAGCCTGACGCAGGCGGCGGCCGGCCAGCTGGCCTGTGCAGTGGACGGAGGGGAGCAGCAGGCGGCGGCAGCAGCGGTGAGGGCGGTGGCGGCATGCGGCTGCAACCCTAGGGTTGCGCCGCGCGCGGCTGGGCCGCACCCTGCGCATGTCGCGTCTGCTCGGCCAGCTTCGTCGCTGCATGGATGGCCGGCGATGATGGCGACGAGCAGCTGGGACGGCGGTGACCTCCTGGCGGTGCGAGCCAGCCGCAGGCGGCGGCTGGATGTCGACAACGACGGTGGGCTGAGGAGAAGCGGCTGAAACCCTAGTTTGATGCTAGGGTTTCGCTGCTAGGGTTTGATACGGGCCCGTTGACCCGACGGCACCATGAATCTCTGAAACCCTAATTTCAGCCCAAGTATTGCAGATTCAGATTAAAGAGTAGGAGCCCAACTTGAATATCTGTAATTAAATTAAAGCCTTGTAATAGATAGGATTTAATTTGTAATCGCATCTGAGGGGCCACGAGAAATCGTTATTTGTTTATTTAATTGTTTTTCTCGTATGATGTGATTTATAATGTGCGCCCTAGTAAATAATAGGAAATCATGCCTATTTGCTTTAATTATTTACTTTAATAAGCATGTTGCAATTATTTAAATTTTTTGAGCATGTCTTATGTGATTTATTTTATGTTTTAAATTATGTCTATAAATTCCAGGATTCATATTAATTTATGATGGAATTTTAGTTATGACGTAATTTATGGCAACATAAAATAATGTGTGCGCATGAAACCTTTAGAATGAAATACTAAGCTGGGTTTTGGTTATTTTTAAAACTAAAATCATTAGACCTCCACAAATACGACTTCTCATTGGAAATAAGCTGTTTCGAAGCGTAAATGACTACTCGGGTAGCTTGCGTTAGAGATAACTTACCAGTTCTAATGCGATGTGGTTTCCAAAATAAAACATTTATTTTAAGATGAGAAGTGGGAGCCTCTAAGCAAACGTCTACTCGGGTAGCTTGCATTGAGATAACTTTCATAACTCTCTAAGATTAATTTAAATGGGATAACGAAGAATGTAAAAGGCATGCGGTATGGGTCCAGTACGTATGCTAAATAGTCCTTTTACATTCGGAGTTAGGATTGTGGTTATTTTGGCTTAGATGTTGCCTGGAGTATAACTCAGTTGTGATGTCCCTGCTCCGGATAGGTGAACATGGTCTTGGAATCTCCAATATTAATTTCTTTTGTCATTGGATACCTGACATGTTAAGAAATTAAAGGATCATTTGATCTGGTTGAGGGTTTATCGTAAACGTCTACTCGGGTAGCTTGCGATGAATTAGCTTGGGCAATTGGAGGAAACAAATTGTATTATTTTTATCTAAAGGTTACTATGCATATCTGTTTCAATTGTTCTGTTGTATGTTCTTAATTTATTTATTTATTCATTTTCAGATATGTCTATCATTATTCGTATTTTGGCACAAAATCCCTTGAAGGGTTCTAATTTCCTGGAATGGAAATGGCTCATGGAGCGATGCATGTTTGCTGCACAGACTGTATTTGTGTTACTTGTGCCTCGTCCAGCTGTACCTTTCATTGAGTCCTCAGATTCGTCTAGGAGCTCTATTGAAAAATGGATGACGAACATCGATAAGTTATTATCAATGCTCAGGTCATCCATGATTCAGGAGCTCCAGCTCAAGTATCAGTATTGTACTGACGCTGTTGAGATTTGGAGAGACCTGATTATGACTTATGGTAGGCTTGGACAGACTGCCAGTGCCAAGTTCATAATGAGAATTGTGAACTGTAAGCTGACACAGGGTGGTAATCTTAAGGAGCATGTGCTGCACATGGATCACCTCAAAAGATTCTATATCTTAAATGGTGGAAATATGAATGATCAGTTCTTCACTGATGTCATATACGACTCCCTTCCAGAATCTTACTATGACTTCACTTCCATAGTCGAAGACAAGGTGTTCACTCTGGATCAGTTGATCAGTTTCTTGGAGGCTGCTCAACAGATCAATGACTCCTTTTCTGCTGTTGTGCTTGACTATCACTATCCACTTCCGAGTGTAGAGGATGTAAGCATGAAGAATTCGACTGGTGATGATTCTATAGAAAGATTTGGAGGCAAAGTTTACAAAAGAAAGTTATGTTCAGCATGCAAAAGGAAGGGTCACTGTAAAGTAAATTGTCCCGTGTTTATCACCAAGGGACAAGGTACGTCATCTTCTGCACTAGTTATTGAAACATGTTTAGCATCAGTTTCTATCCATTCGTGGATAGTGGATACTGGAGCTACTGATCATGTTTGTTACTCTATGCAGGGGTTCGAGCTGACTAGAGAGCTTGAAGATGGCGAGGTTACCATCTCTATGGGAAATGCTGCTAGAGTCTCTGCTGCAGCAATTGGAGATGTTACTTTATGTTTTGGCAATAATGTTTTAACACTAAGAGATGTTTTGTTTGTGCCGACTTTTCGGCGAAACTTGGTTTCAGTTTCAAAACTTTTTGATGATGGATTTTCTGTTATTTTTGGTGGAGATATTTCTTTCATGAGAAATAACATTGTTATCTGTCATGGGTCACTGAAAGATTCTTTTTATGTTATTACATGTTCAAACAAACCAACAGTGTAAGAAGCATATAATTTGTCTAACCAACAGAAAAGAAAATTTTCTTCAAGTGAGGATATAACATATCTTTGGCACTTGAGACTCGGTCATGTCAATCTTAAAAGAATCAAGAAACTTATTGATTGTGGAATTATGGATCCAATCCAAGTAGTTCCACATAGAGTTTGTGAGTCTTGTATAGAGGGGAAGATGACGACCAGGCCTTTCAAGGCAACAGAGTCTCGAGCAAGTGACTTGTTAGACCTCATCCACTCTGATCTGTGTGGACCTATGTCAACACAAGCCCGTGGTGGGCATAGATACTTTGTCACCTTTATAGATGACTACTCTAGATATGGACGCGTTTACCTGCTTCACTATAAGTCTGAATGCCTTGAGAAATTCAAGGAGTTCAAGGCTGAGGTAGAGAACAAGTTAAACAAGACCATAAAGAGACTACGATCTGATCGTGGTGGTGAGTACCTCAGCAATGAGTTCTTACAGTATCTAGCGGATCAAGGGATTACCTCCCAGTGGACTGCACCTGGCACCCCTCAGCACAATGGTGTAGCAGAGAAGAAATAGGACTCTGTTAGAAATGGTTAGGTCAATGATGAGCTATGCCAGCCTGCCCATTTCCTTTTGGGGGTATGCACTAGAAACAAAGGCGTACTTAATTAACTTTGTTCCATCTAAATCAGTTCCTAAAACTCCAGTTGAACTCTGGTATGGACATAAGGCTATTTTGTCCAAGTTAAGAGTATGGGGTTGTCCAGCATACGTGCTGAATAAGGAAGCTGACAAATTAGAGGGAAGGTCTAAGTTAATGCTATTTGTGGGCTATCCCAGGCAAACGAAGGGTGGTTACTTTTATGATCCAGAAGATCAGAAAGTCGTTGTGAATACCAACGCAAGATTTCTGGAAGATGAATTCATAAGAAACCACAAGACTAAGAGCGAGATTGTACTTCAAGAATTTGAAGAGAACAATTCAAATCCATTAGGAGAACCCCGTGGCAACCTGGGTATACCTGAAATGGGTATGGAACCAGGTGCACGGCCGCCTGTGCAAGATGGTGAATCACAAGTGAATGCACCAAACACAGACACATTAAAGGGGCCTCGTCATAGTGGGAAGTTGTCTCGGCAACCTGAACGATATATGTTCGTGGGAGAGTCTTCTGACTTAATCCCTGAAGATGGACTGAATGATACCGACCCATGGACATACGACGAAGCTATGAGTGACAAGGATGCTGATCAATGGCGAAAGGCCATGGATTCTGAAATAGAATCGATTACAGCTATAGATGTGTACCAGAAATCCTTACTGCCAGAAGGTTTTCGGGCCATAGGCAATAAGTGGGTATACAAGAGAAAGAAGGATTCAAGTGGTAACATAACGATGCTTAAGGCCAGGCTGGTGGCGAAAGGTTATAGTGAAAAGGAAGGTATTGACTATGATGAAACCTTCTCACTAGTTGCTATGTTAAAATCCATTCGGATACTTCTATCCATAGCAGCACATATGGATCTTGAGATCAGGCAGATGGATGTCAAAACCGCGTTCTTGAATGGGTACCTTAAGGAAGGTTGTAACATCTACATGCAACAACCAGAAGGATATGTGCAGAATGATCAAGAGCATCTTGTCTGGAAGCTCAAGAAGTCCTTATATGGACTTAAGCAAGCTTCAAGGTCATGGAACAAGCATTTTGATGATGTGATCAAATCCTAAGGATTTGCACAATGCGAAAACGAAAGTTGTGTGTACCGTTTATGTGTCAGTGGGAGTGTGGTTTTTCTTGCACTTTATGTAGATGACATTCTCCTATTTGGAGACAATGTGGAGGTGTTATCAGGCATAAAATGTTGATTATCCGAGCAGTTTTAGATGAAAGATCTGGGTAATGCTGGTTACATCTTTGGGATCAAAGTCCTACGTAATCGTAGGAAAAGAATGTTGAGCTTATCCCAGGGTGCTTATATTGATACTGTGTTGGCTCGTTTTAGCATGGAAAATTCCAAGAGAGGTATTTTTCCTTATCGTCATGGAATTCGTCTTTCAAAGTCACAGTGTCCTGTGACAGAGAAGGAGAAGAATGAGATGTCTATAGTACCATATGCTTCGGCAGTGGGAAGTCTCATGTATGTTATGCTTTGCACGAGGCCAGATATCTGCTATGCTGTTGGTATGGCAGCAAGATATCAGTCCAATCCCGGGCAGGCGCATTGGAATGCGGTGAAACATATTCTCAAATATTTGAGGAAAACACGAGACTTATGTCTTGTATATCAGAGTGAGAACTTGTGTCCTGTTGGGTACACGGATTCGGATTTCCAGGCAGATCAAGATGAGAAGAGATCAACCTCTGGATATGTGTTTACCTTGGGAGGAGGAGCTGTGTCTTGGAGGAGTGCGAAGCAGAAATGCATCGCAGACTCCACCATGGAAGCTGAATATGTAGCAGCTTCAGAGGCAGCAAAGGAAGCTGTATGGTTCCAGAACTTCCTCCTGGAGTTGGATTTTGTTCCGAGCTTGCCTAAGGCAATCACAGTATACTGTGATAATGCTGGTGCAGTGGAAAACTCAAGGGAACCCAGAACTCACAAGGCCTCGAAACATATTGAGAGAAAGTACAATATCATATGAGAAATCGTGGCAAGAGGCGATGTGCTAGTCCAAAAGATAGATACGAAAGAGAATCTAGTTGATCCATTTATAAAGGGCTTGCCTCAAAAGATCTATGAAGAACACGTTCGTGCTCTTGGACTGAAGATCTAAGGCTGGACATCTTATGTCCCTTTTGTAATAGCTAGATTGAATAGACACACTTAATACTCTCTAAAAGTAATGGTATTATGCTTATGAGTATAAGTGGGAGATTGTTGGGATTGTATACTGAAAGCATAAATGATTAAGTGTTTTGTATACTGACCTTCATTTATGTGTTGCATCAACAATTCTCGCTATCTGATAAATGTGAACATACGACGAACTATAATATCCTTTTATCTCATAGATAGGGATGACCATATGGTGTGTAGGATATCACAGAGGATCATATGGTTTGTTTGACCTAGCGAGATAAAAACAGTATCACAGCTGAGACAGTCCCTGGATAGGATGTTGGTTTAAGCTGCGACACATCGGTTCATAAGTGGGCTTGTCCTAGCTACTTGATGTGTCGGTACATGTTTATGTATTGATGGGATCAACAGTGGGATGTGCCATTCTCATTGACATATGAATGAGCCAGATCCCTAACATACTTCCTATGATCTAAAACCTTACCGAAGGATGAGGGGCTCACACGGATTGACCACACTTTGATCTGCTATAGTGGCGAGTCTTACATGTACTCTTATACCTGCACTTTGGATGTTGACAATTTGTGTGGGGTCTGCTTAGGTTGGATGTATAGGTAAGCATATCCGTTTCAGGATGGTGACATTCCCTGATGAACTCACAAGGTTCGTTATGCTAAGTCCTGCAGGCTGAATGATTTGTTCAAGCATAAGAGAAAAGGAGTGAGTGGTATTAATCAGGAAACAAGAAATTAATTAATTGTGGTTGATTTTCATAAGCCAAATTAATTAATGAATGTCTAAAACCTTAAATATGTGGATCGTGTTAATTTAATGCAACCCGTTCCTAATAACGTGGTAATAAAGGGGCCAGTCAGCATTGTTACCGTGGTGAAGGTTAAAACAATGTTTTATTAATTAATTATGTTCTGGCTTGAACAAGGAAGGATTAATTAATAAATAGGGCCCACTTTATTATTTGCATTTGATCCCTGGTCTGGCCCACAAACTGCTCAAGCCCATTAGGGTTAGGGTTTCTTAAAACCCTAACACTATATAAAGGATTTCTCTCTAGGTCAGAAGTAGCCACCACAGTATACAATTTAATATTCAAATCAGAATATTGAATTAAGAGAGAGAGAAATCGGCGGCGATCAGAGGGAGGATTTTTTCTGATCGAATCCACCGGCTTCCTGATTCAACTTGGTAGATAATCCTCACCAGATTTCCAAGGAGCAAGGGAACATATCAGAAGATCAAATCTGTAGGAACACAATCAAAGTGGGGTTCCATTCCGCTTCAGATTTAACTTCATCGTTCTTCCTCCGATCTAGATCTGTAGATCAAACGATTGAAGATTAGGTATTATCTTGAATTCATTGAATTTTTCTTGATATCCTAAGAAAGGTCCTGCGAATTTAATAACAACTAATGTTGTTAGTCATAGAATTGAATCCTACAACAACAGCTGGCAGCAGCTACATATTCTGTTTCCGTTGTGGACGTTGCTACGGAGTGTTGCTTTTTGCTGAACCAGCTTATCAGCTTATGACCTAAGAATTGGCATGTTCCGCTTGTACTCTTCCTGTCTATTCTGCAACCTCCAAAATCAGAATTTGAGTATCCTTTGAGTGTGAGATCATCTGCTCTGGGATACCAAATTCCTAAAGATTTTGTGCCTTTCAGATATCTAACAATTCTTCAAGCATACTCCATATGTGACTTCTTTGGATTTGCTTGATATCTGGCACATACTCCTATAACATATGAAATGTTAGGTCTGCTGGCTGTCAAGTATAGTAGTGATCCAATTATTCCTTTGTATGTTGTGGGGTCTACGGATTCGCCTTCTTCATCCATTGATATTTTACATGTTGTACTCATGAGAATCCGCAGAGTCTTCATCCTTTCTGGGCAGAATTTGCTGATGAGATCCTTCGTATATTTTTTTCGATGAATAAAAATCCCATCATCTTATTGTTGTACTTGTAGACCTAGGAAGTATGACATTTTTCCCATCATACTCATTTGGAAGTTGGTTTGCATAAGTTGAGCAAACTTCTCGCAGAGACCTAAATTTCTTGATCCAAATATGATATCATCCACATAGATTTGGACAATTAAGATGTCCTCAGCATCCTTGATCAAGAATAATGTTTTGTCGATCTTCTCTTTTCTAAAACCGTTCTTCAGCAAGAATTGTGATAGCGTTTCATACCACGCTCTTGGAGCTTGCTTTAATCCGTAGAGAGCTTTCCTTAGTCTGTACACTATGTCTCCTCGTTCGAAACCTGGAGGTTGTTCGACATAGACTTATTCTTTCAATTTGCCGTTAAGGAATGCACTCTCGACGTACATTTGAAATACTATGAACCCATGATGAGTAGCATATGCTAGGAATAATCTGATTGCTTCCAATTGAGCTTCTGGAGCAAAAGTTTCGTTGAAATCTATTCCTTTGCACTGCGCATAGCCCTTAACAACTAATCTGGCCTTGTTGCAAATGACGAGTCCATTTTCGTCTCGCTTATTCTTGAATACCCACTTAGTTCCTATTACTGAACATGTGTTGGATGATCGACAAGATCCCATACATGATTCTTTGTGAACTCTGATAGTTCCTCTTGCATTGCATTAATCCAGTCTGCTGATTTGAGGGCCTCTGCTAGTTTGGTAGGCTCTTCTTGTGATATGAAGTAGGCAAGTAGTGCACTATGTCTGGTTCAGATTAGATCAGCAATATCTCCTAGAATTGCCTGAGTAGGATGATGTCTTAGCAGCCATTTGGGCTTTTGAAGTTCTTCTACAGGAATGAATTGACTGCCGGATAGTTCGATGGGTTCTTTTGACACTGGTACATCAACAAGCTGTAGAGTCTCCAAGTTGTCTGCTACCCTTGTTGAGTCGTCTTCTACTGAAGGATTGTCTTCTGGCACTTTGTCTGCTGGACTTTGTATTACTGGTGTAATACTCCTATCTGCAGCAATCTCCGCTTGGTTGTCTTCAGGATAATAGTCTTCAGTAGATATCTCGCCATTCTGGGAATCTTCAGATAGTTGAGTGTCCCTATCCCTGCTAGTTCCCTGTTGATTTATATGCTCTTCGAGAGATTGTGTGGTGGCCTCAGCATTACCGATTGCATCACCGGCCCTCTTAACTGTCGATTGATTAGTCAAGGTCTCCAGTAGTGATGATGTTGGGAAATTTGGCTAAGTTTCC